>PVIU01013255.1:0-56705 GCA_004026605.1 Ondatra zibethicus | reverse complement strand
GGATGGGGGTGGGCCTTGGACTTCCAACAGGGCAGGGCACCATGCCCTCTTTCAAGGAAGAAGGGGGAGGAAGGAGGGGTGGGGGGTAGTGGGAGGGGACCGGGAGAAGGGGAAGAAAGGAAAAAAAATTTTTTTTATCTTTAATTATGTTCTTGAATGGAAAAAATAAAACAAAACAATGTATGGAAAAAAAATATTTCTTTAAAATAAAAAAAAAAAAAGAATGCACCTAAGTTCAAACATTCTTTCTAGCATAGCAAACCACTGCAATTACACTAGTAAAGACTGAGTTCTGGTGCTCAAATTGATCACCAGTCTAATTATATTGTCTCAATATGTAAATGACAAACTGATAGTTCCGGTGACTAACGCAGAACTATTGAGGAAGTGCTTAAACATTGTTACATAAATATGAGCCCTTTGCATCACAGTGCTTGAGACTCTGCTCAGGAAATGGTCCCCAGGTAGAAGACAGATGCACTTCGAGGGTGTTCCATATTCCTAGTATCAATAGCTGCTCACACACACAGCTGATTCACAGCTCTTTGTGGGAGAAAGACTATTCTAGTACTGCTTACTCTGCCATGTCTAGAAGAATATGATTTGAACAGTTTTTCAGTAATATAAATGAACAATGTATACTTTGAGTATAAGGCTTTTAATTTAAGGAAACTGTCTTATTCTTGTTAACTTAAAATGTAAGAGCTGATTAAAGGCTTTGTTTGAATACAATTATTTCTAAGTCTCTGGTGAACCCACGCTAAATTAGTTATTAGTTTCTGTTTTGCTTTCTTCCATGAGAATAATAGTCTCATGCTGTTACATTTTGTTCAAGAAACAGTGAATATTTAAGCTTATTAAACTTAAACATAAATATACTCATACTTCACTACAGAGAGGAAAAATATACTTTATCTTTATTTTGTAGAAGGAAGAAGAGAGAGAGAAAAAACAGAAAGAAAGAGAGAAGGGGAGAGCAAGAGAGTAGGCCTTTATTGTAGTAATGGCCAGCACCTACATGAGTACTTATCTACCAACAGCTCTTCAGCAGTACCTACTCACCAGCACGTGCCCATCAGACATATGCATTCACAAGAAACTATCTACAAATACTTATCCACTCTTACCTGTCCACCAGCATCTATTCTTCAGTATGCAACACCTCTGCCATTTTTTCTGTAACTATCTGGTACTACTCATGCAGCAGCACCTGTTCACCAACACCTATCTATTCATACCTGTCTAGCTGGAACTATGCTGGAGTATTTATCTATGCGTATCTGTTCATCAGTATTAGTACCCACTCATCACTCCCTATCCATCAGTACCTATTATCATCATCTGTCTACTGGTTATGTATATCCTTCAACATCTACTCAACCATACCTATTTACCACTCTCTATTTAAGTCTTCCTATCTCCATGTGTCTACCCAACAGATCTATTGATTTCTACTCAACCACCAGGACATACCCTACGTCTTAACTAAATATTTTAGCATAATCACAGTAGTTGGTCAGAGGGCTGAGGTTGAGTGGTTCTTTTAAGAAATCACATCCCACAGCAATTATGATGGCTGTTTACTGTAATACCAACATTTAAAAAGCAGAGACAAAAAGGTTGTCATGGAGTTGAGGCTAGCCTGGACTACATAGTTTTGAGGCAGTCTGAATATAGACTGAGATCCTCTCTGATAGAAGAAAATAGATAATTTATTATATCCTCATAATTAGAATTGAACTTTTATATCCCATAAGTAATAAATCACTATAAAGCAGACTTTGTTCCTGAGGTCTTGCAGTTCATAAATTTCAGGACCTTAAAGATAATTTACTCAAGTTAAGTAGCCAATCACATGCTAGTCACTTTTGCATGAGGAAAAGAGATTAAACTCACAAAAATATGAAGTCAAAAATTGTACATGTAAACATACTTCTTGAAGGAAAGTCTTCTTGGATTTTATAAACTGATCTGTTAAATTCCTTTAATAGCTCTTAAACTCAGTGTAATGCTGAGGTATCTCTGTGTTATTTGAGAACTCATTTTGGTTTCATACATGTATTGGCTAAATCTCTCAGACATGTTCCCAAGTTATTAATGTTGAAAAGAGCAGACAGTGCATAGAATAATCCAATCACCTCAGTTAATAGTGACAGTAAAATGTCCTTCTGTTAGAGAAGGGTTAAACAGAATAATGACATTTGTGTTTTTGCCCACTGTATAACTGTAGGGTAAATGTGACTTAGAGATAAAGGTAATGAAGCAATGCAGTGTGGTGTGCTGTGTGTCCATAGAATGATCAACAAATACTAGTTTAAGACTAATGAGCAAGGGATGTGTTCTTATATGCTAATGGATAAAGATAATTTGCATAAAACACAATGGTATGGTTTCATCAATCTATATGGTTTCTAGTTGGCAATTAAGAGTATGTCTTGGTGCTTGAGCAATAGTTCAGCAGCTAAAAGCTCTTGTTCCTCTTCTAGAAGACACAGACTCAGTGTCTGAGTCTGGTCCAATCTAGATTTGTTTGCCCAAAGCTGTCTTCAGTTTCAGTTGCAGGGTATCCACTACCCTCTTCTTACTTCTTTGCACATCTACTCACTCATGCTGAACAAATCCAAGCTGCCACATGCACATACACATAAATGAACAGCCAAAAACTTATTTTAAAAATCTTAAAACCATATCTCTCATGGGCTTATAATTCTCCCTCTGAGAAAAGAAAAGTGTAATCATACAACATTCTCCCAGTCATCTATTCTTTCTTGAAACATACTACTGAATATGTGCACTCAATTTAGTCAGGAATTCAATGCGTGAAAACCTTCAGTGATTTGAGTACAGCTGTAGGTCCAGGATACACATAATTCAAATTCTAAATCTGCTTGTATTCAAACTCTACAACTGTGTGATGTTAAACAAGATATTCATTAATCTCTCTCAGCTTTCCTCACTTTTAGAAGAGAGAACTAACATTATATTGTGTTCTTCTGTGAGTTAATTTATGTGATACTACCAACTATGAAGGACTAATGTTCAGAGAAAAGTGGTGTTAGCTTATAAATCAGATTATAAAACTAATGCCATTAGCTTTTATTTAGTTAATCTTCTTCAGAATGTGGTAAGAGAGGTGCTGTTGTTCATGCCCTAAGAAGAAAATTCAGTATTAGGATCTCTGCACTGTTCCTGTGTTGTTGTGTAGGAAACCACACACACATAACACAAACACATACACACATACACAAACACACCCAAAACATATGCACATATACAGACACACACACAAAATATATGCACATTTACAGAGACACACAAAACACAAAACATACATGCATATATACACACTCATGATGTTCGAACTCACACACTATATATTCTAGATTTTATCTTTAGTTTAATATTAAATACAGACTTAGATTTCACTTTCTTGGCTTCAAAAAAACCAACAAAAAAGATTTCCTGTGTAGGATTATAACATTTCTTAAAAGTTTACCCTAGGATCTATTACTTGGTTACCTCTGAATGTTTTCTGTCTCTTTCATTAATGAGGATCTTGGTACCAGAAACTGGCTACCAGAATTACTGAAACAAATTTCACATCTCAGACCAGACAAAAGGATGAAAGTGATGCCCCCTTTATCAGTGGTGCCTCTTTCTGATTTGTCCCCGAAATCTGACCTTTACGTACTACACACGCTAGAAATATCACCACACAGGTTACCCTAAACCTAACATGCCTAATTTGTGTTTAAGACTTTATAGTCTTCAATGTTAAAATTATTATTCCCTGCAAATAGAGTAAATCACAAAATACATAAATCATTTTGCATTGTGCACACTTCAGAGCAGCCTTTTAGGGAAGACAGAACCAAGACTACTGTTACCTGGAGGACAGAATAGAAGTAATCCTACCAACAAGATTTTCAGAAATGTAGATTTATGTATTAATGTGTGATGGATTAATCCCTCACAGACTTAGTCATGTGCAAATGCTTTATAGAACAGTTCCATGAACGTTCAGATAAGATGTGTCCATTTGTGCACAGATGAACCTTAATGCTCTCAACAGGAAAAATCACAGCTTATGCATGGAACACCAAACTGCTGTTCTCCTTTATTGTGTAGCTGATGTGAAGGTGAATTCTTAAAACAAAACTAACTTAAAAAGAAGAAGAAGAAAAATAAAAAGAAAAAGGAAGGAAAAAAGAAATGCAGCAATGAGAATTCTAGGATAAAGGTCTTGTTCTCAGGGATGCTGTCAGCTGGAACTTCAGCGTTCTGGGGGGATTGGAAGGGACAGTTTTAAAAAGTGAATTAAGAAATGATACCAACTTCATCTCCCAAACTCTTGCTTCCTTCTCTTTCTTTATTTGAGCTCATACAGGATAACAGTGTCTTTACATCCTGTGTTAATTCTTTTCTCTCACTTCTCCAGCTCCTCCCTTGCCCCCAACCCATCTTCACGACTGCTTCTACAGTTATCACACACACACACACACACACACACACACACACACACACACACACACACACACGGAGTCTAGTTAGTTTTGCCCTTATTTGCAAGTATTTAGAGCTGACCATTACAGGATTAGGTCTCATCCAGGAAATGAGATCTTTCTCCGACCATCAGTTTTGCAGTTCCTAGAGAAGTGTGCCCTTGAGAAAATGGATGGTTTGGTTATGCCGCTGTCTAGTGACTCTCTCAGGCACACTGAGATGTCTTCCCTCTATCAGTTGTTGCTAACACTCAACTCTGGTTTAGCTATTTAAATTTCGTAAGGCAGCTTTGATTGTGCATGATTTTTTTTCTTCTGTTTTTCTTCTCTCTTCTTTGTTTCAGACTTGGAAAAAATTAATCGTGTCCTAAGTATTAGCAAATGACTGTATGAGAATGAAAACTCCTCAGTTCATTACTGGGTTTTCTGAAATATTTCTGAATATTTTAATTTATAGTGCATTATGTTTTCTCAAGTAAACTTTATAAAGTTAACTTTATTAACCAGTTTAATCTCTGGATCAGTGCCCTAACTAACAGGTCTTCTTGTGTGGTAGCTATTGTCGGAACTTTCTTGTATATAGTATAGACACAGTGTGTGAATTGACTTAACAACTGCTCTTTTAAAAACCAGGACAACATATCAGTACTCTATTTGTATGCTTCCCACTTATGAAGCTTGCTCATACTCAGAAAGATTTCAGGAATGGTAAAAATGAAAATAAAAGAAAACTTTGAGGTGGCTAATAGTAATAGTTTCAGAACCATATGTTCCATTTTATTGGAATTCATTTTCCTTGTCCAGAAATGAACATACTAGAATACCTTGACTCCTCCTCATGATGTATAAATGAAGGTCAACAAAGTACCTTTCTCATTAAGTATCAGTATGTTACTTTGTGTTGCTTTTATTTCTTCAATTATTTTACAGACTATTGTATATAGAAAACAATTGAGCTTATAGGAATTAAATGCATTGCTCAATGTACTAAAACTAATCATCAGACCCTTTTCCCCATGTCCACTGATCAAGAATTTGCCTTCCTCCAACTCAGATCTGTTGTCCCTGTGTCGTGAGGATGACAAGGCTGAACAATGATCTACAAATGCTGACATTTCCTCTCAGATGGAGCTGAGCTAGAGTTGTTAACCCATTCATTGAACATAAGAGCACTTATTCAGATGACTGGAGGACATCACATTCAAATGCAGTCCTGCAAAGCTGCAAGTTGCGCATTCCTGTCTCCTACTGCTCTAAAAGTCCACAACTGTGGTGACAGATACAGATAAAGCACTACCACATCTGCCCCTCCTACTCTCCCCTTACCTGTCTCTTGATTGATTGTGTTTTATGTAAACATTTTTAGTTTTCATTTTTTGCATTGGAAGTCTTATGCTCCCAGTTCATGATTTGCTTCTTCCGTAGTCAGGTTTCTGCTCATCAGAAGAGTCGTCTTGATGATTCTCGTTTATAACAATAGGCCATACTGAGACAACACCCGCACCCTAAGGTAGAAAGCAGCAGCCATTCATGGATAGATTACAAGCACACGCAGGTTGGAAGGAGGCCAGCAATGTTGGCTGGGTACATGTGTGGCTGTATTTCCACTGGCTTGTTTGTGCTCAGTTTTTATCTCAGTTTGGATTCTCCATGGGGGCATAATGAGAGGTACTCCACCCCAACACTTAGTTTGTCGTGTCTGTCTCAAGTGCTTTTCTGTATTCCAATGACCATGGAAGTAGTCAGAACTGCAAGATCTCATCAGAATCAAGAATATAAACACTCTCTTGATAGGAAGAACCATATGACACAGACAAAAGCATGAATGACTTTCTCAATTTTAGTTTTTAAAGATTTTATTTTTTTTAAATTCTCTGTTATGTGTAAATATCTGTACATGAGTATGTACAAGTAAATGTGGGTTCCCATGTAGGCAAGAAGCAAGTATTGGGTCCCCTGGAGCTAGAAGTATGGGATGTCGTGAACAACCTCACATGGGTGAAGGAAACTGAACTTCGGTCCTATGAAAGAATAGTAAGTCTTCACCACCAAGCTGTTTCTCCAATCCAGAGACTGAAGCCATGAGAAGAAGAAATTAATGCAGATTTCTGCATTCCCTATTTCTCTTTTAACCTCATTTTCTTAGTAACAGCTGTCACTAAATCATAATATACATGTACAGATAGAGAAGCATTTTGTCTTTGACTTTATTTTTTTCTTCATTATGTAATCAGTACACACAATCCTTTTTCGTATATGTTACAAGGTCACTGTTGTTTATAGTAAGACATGATTGAATTATTCCTGATGAGGGATAAGAGGGCAGCATTATTAACACCAACTGAAATAAATACATTTAATTTTTCTTACTATTAATATAAACCAACATAAACTAGAAGGAATATGCTCAGAGAATTATAAACTGAAGTCATGTAACTATTATGTGTTTATTGGTAATGAACTTCTCCGAGCGTCGTGTTCCTCATTCAGTGATGGTTTATGACAGAAACCTGTTGTCACCTTTTGCTTGAAGTGTCAACTATTTTATCGCATAGCTAAGGCAAGATTAGAATATGCATTTTTCTTTTTTCTTTTTATTGAAAATAGATTCTTCTCCCCTATACTACATAATGACCACAGTTTCTCCCTCCTCCCCTTTTCTCTGCTCCCCATCACCACTTCTTCTCTCTTCCAGATCTATTCCCCCTTCTCTTCTTTTTCCCTTCAGAAAAGATCAGGCTTCCAAGAGAAAACAACCGAACACAACAAAACAAGATACAATAAGCAAAGGCAAAAGCCCTCATATCCAGGCTGGACAAGGCAACCCAAAAAGAAGAAAACAGTTCCAAGATCAGGCAAAAGAGTCAGAAACACACCTCCCACTCCCACTCCCCAGTCCTCTGCATATATGTTATGACTGTTAGCTTGGTGTTTTTGTAGAAAATACATCTTTCAAATATGAAGAGCCCTGTTATGACATTTGAAGAAATGAAGAGGCTTGCTAGGTTACAGAGACATGGAGTAAAAGATCAAGTGTTCCTATTTTAATCTCACTGGAATAGCACAAGAAAATTTTGCAGACTAGGCAGCTCATGTAAACCATGTCCACACAGCCCTCAAGGCTAGACTACCATTTTCAGGTTCTCCTTGATTCAGTATTTGAGGAATATATTTCCTGTCCTGGTGATTTGGTGATGGTGCCTTCACACTGAGTGTTTGATATTTATAATTATAGAGAGAGAAAAAAGAGCACTTCAAGCCTTATTATAGTCTCAATTGTTCTATCACCAAATAAAAATCTGAAACTCAAATGGACAGTCAGACATCAACACAGGAAGTTGTGGAGATAGAATTCAGTCCCTGAGGACTCGAAGCATCTCTGATAAGAGGACTAACAAATATAACAAAACTTGAGTTAGGCTTTACAAGGTGTTTCGACCTGTGAGACCTTAGTCCTCCTTCATTCACATCATACTGTTCTCTGCACACATATCAAATGGCTCTGTAACTTTGTGCTTTTCATCTGAATTTTAAGTTCAACTAACAGGCTATCCATTCTTTTTCTCTGAAGAACAAATATGCCAAGTATAGTGTTTCCTCAACCGTGCTGCCTTTCCTCTGTTACAGGCCCAACAGCTCACCGAACTGGAAAAGAAGTTAGCTGTCGCCAAAAATGAGCTTGAGAAAGCAGCTCTTGACAGGGTAAGTTGCCATCCAGGAGCCATCACAACTCGGCCTTCAGCTACACAGTGTGTGCTTGGTGCTGCCTGCAGTCGTCCAGAGCAATCCTAGACACTGCACAAAAGGTGGTCATTGAACTCCTGAAAGTGTGATGGCTTCCTTGTTCTCACTTTTTCTGCCACAGTCAATTCAGTGAACTCTGCGAGTTCGTTATTCCATTTTTTGTTTATCTTACTGGCACATTTATTCCATAACACCTGGATAGACATACTTGATGTGGAAACCATGCTGTTCTCTGATAACTCTGGAAGAAACAAAGAAAATGGAAGTAACCATGAGTTGTTAAAAATGTGTCTTAAATGCCTGTGCCTTGGCACTGTTCCTCATGTTTGAGAGCTTGGAAATTGGCACAAAGATATCACATATGTCAATAATCAAAAATATAGGACTTCATATATACTGTATAGTCATACTTTGGAATACCATTCCAAACATAAAAATTACAAATAAAATACATTTTGTCTATAAGTAATAATTGTTCAAACAAATGAAAACCTAAAGTATTTATGGAGGTAGAATAAGTGAAAGAACAAATATTAAAATTATGCATTTAATTGTTTTCTGAGAAATATAGTGTAGATGACTGTGAAGAACACTTGCATGTACATGTTTCACCCTCCACTCATTGAATGGATGCAAATGTAATAGTCTGTGCTAGTACTGAATACATAAATATTGTATGTATGTTAAGCATGCAATATATATGTAGACAATGGGTACATGCTGCCTCCATATTTATTTGTATTACAAATATTTGTCTATCTCTTTGTCATTTATGCACCATACAGATGTGTTAAGTAGTTATGAAGACATCTTTCCATATTCAATTCATACTACCGCTAACCTTGTTCATAATATTGTTTTCTATATAGTCTTGTAATTCTCAAAGTCATCTTGGCTAAACTTAAAGTGTTCTGCCTTCTGAAAAGAACTTTCTATACTTGTGATCACAATTAGTATAGATAATATTTACAGATAATATTGAACGGGACACCAGTGCATTTATGAACTTTTTTTCAATAATTCATTATATGCACTCAGAGAATCTGAAAAAGAAAAGAAGATGCTGCCCCTTAATTACCAGAATTGAACTGTGGGCATTTCACTGTGGAACAGATAGGAGAGAGACCATGTGGGATTGGTTCCCTTTGAAGATTTTCAGGTTTCACATTTTAGGAAACCCAATACTGTATGGATACTTTGATACTGTGCCCGTACACTTTGCACTGTATGGTAACTTTAAGACCAGGCTAAAATTTTACTGCTTAGGAATGTGACTATCTTTCATAAGCATATATCTTTGCTCTGTTATGATCCAAACATCTTCACAGCTGACAGACAGAGTATGTAAACTGTGTCATAACAGAGAAATAAGGAAGAACGTATCCTGAATGCTAATGGTGTTCCTTTGTAAGGTTTGGAGGCCTGAGACAAATTAAATATTCAGAGAAGTAAGTAGATATCTCACCAACCTTAGTCCATTGCAATTACCATTTATTAATTTATCCAAGTTATTAATATTTAATAGTTCAGGGAAGCCTGACTTCTGTTCTTTGGGGTGGAACAGGCATAATTTATTTTACCAAAAATTAGTTTTGTAAAAAATTTAATATCAAGGATTTTCAAGGCATGTTCACCTCATCTCTTCCAACTCCTGCTCTATCACTTTTTACAAAGGACATGGGACTTTTGTAGATTTAGTGGAATTAGAAAACCAAGAGTAACATACAATCTTAAATTTTCCTAGCTCACATTTAAAAAATTATTCTCTGTCTTTGCTGCCACTGTCTCTGAAAAACGTATTAAATCCATTGAGTCTTCAAGGTCCTGAGGCAATCTCCCAATTTCTAAGACTATCATTTCTGCCCTTGAATTATTCTTTCTAAAATATTCTTCCTGATCTGACATGATATAATTACTTAACTGATAATGGTTATTGGATTTTAAAATAGCTATTGTGAGATGTTATTATGTTGGACATTACAGGAATAAAAAAATATGAGACATAATCTTTGTTCCGATATCAAATATAATGGACCAATCAGGAAATAATACGTTCTGACCCACAAATTCCAGAGCCACAGCACACTGTATTGGTTAGAAATGACCTGTGGACAGAACTCAGGGCTACTGCAGAGTTGTTTCTTTACCTTTAGTGCCGTGCGCTTGTGCCACTACCCATCTCTTTCATGTGCACCATTGTGAAGTGAGCCCATACCCTGCCACAGCATGCACTAGTCTGGGAGTTGTGGCTAGAGAGTCTCCAGGGACTCTCCTCCTGTATTTAGGTGATGACTTTTGTTAATGGGCCATGTTCAAATCTCTCTGGTGCTACGCTTCATAGTCATACCACTGAGAGCTGAGGGGTGATTGAATTGTTATATATAAAACTAGTCTGACAGGAATACTGCCTGCCATGCAGAAAATACCCAGAAAGCTTATCTGTTAGTATTATTAGTGAGTGAGATAAGATTGCTTTTCTATGATGAGCAGTTTATCTTTAACCTTCATAATTCTGCCACCTCTTTTTTGGTACATAGAACTATAAAAAACTTTTTACATTATTAGAGATTGATTTTAACAAATATCAAGCAAGATGCATATGAAATTTACAAACTAGCTCTAAATTCAGGTGGAAAGGTTATCTCAATCTATAATGGAAAAAACTACAGTTTAAAGTAAATGCCCTTCAACTCTCTGTTGCTTCTATATGAGACTTTTTTATACCTTGTGCATGTTCTCCTTTTAGATGTATTTTTGTCTCATGTTCAAATAACCTTAACTATCACGTATATGCTATGAGAATGTCTTCACACCCCAAATTTGTTCTCAAAGTTATTTCTGATGAATGAAGTGTGAGTTTATTATACCAAAATAACCAGAAGAATCTCAAGATCTATGAATCAATTCTGAGATTTCAGAAAGCTATTATTTATTGAGCTACAACTGGAGTATACTGAAAAATGGGGGCATTTTAGCTACAGAATTTACTACTTTAATAGTCGAGGGAAAACAAATGGGAAGAATAGTTTGGGGCTAGGAGGGAAAGGGTAAATCAAGAGTTATCTGAGAAAAGATTAGTTCTTCAGATCCAGAGGAAAGCATGCTATATATGTTGTCTCATACTTCAGTAAGGAATGTCTGGTTGTAGTGAACTTCAAAGTAAATAGTTGCCTGAATCTCCAGTATAGACAGCCCTAGAAGTATAATGATGACAGATTCTGTCCCTGGGCCTGTGTGGATACAACACTGGCAGCACCAGAAACACACTTGTTCAGTTGGAAGCATGCTCTTGGGGTGGTAGGAAAACAATGGCACTGATTCTGGTGACAAATCTCACACCATGGTCCCTGGTAGTTTCTCTCTAGACTGTCAACAAAGAACTGTACTGAAATGTATGACAAGACATCCTGGTGGTGCAGGTGACAATCCCAGGAAAGAAACACGGGAAGGAAGGTGTTAAGAACAACCTGAAGCAGAATACAAATCGCTCTCTACACCCCTTTAATGGTTAAAGACAGAGCGTTGATTAAATTAACCTGGAAATTTCCTGATGAGGTCTGGGCCTCATGTGACACCGAATTTAAAGCAAAATTCAATATATGTGCACTGTCTTTCACAATATGACAGAGCATTTAAAACCACCACTTCGTGGCTGTTCATTAGTTTTAACATCTGAGTTGAGTTATTGCTCTGACTTAGAGATTTATGTATCTAATCTGTTAGATGTATGGTGTGAATAGTACGAAAGAAAATGAATCATGCAAACAGGAAATAATGTTGCTTTCTGTAGGTGCTCAGTATCAAAACCCTCCATTATAGATTTTCACCTCTATATTTATACCCATCTCATACTGATAATTAGGTCAGTCCCACATCAACAACCACATAATCTTTAATATGCCCAACACTGTTCAAAAGTCCAAAGGCCAATGGCCATCTTTCATTTTAAGATTGATTTTTAATTATGTGTGTAGGTAGGTTTGGTGTGTCAGGGTATTTTATATATAAGCAAAGTGCAACAGGAGACAGAGTTGGATGTGCTCATGCTGGGAACCAAGCTCCAGTCCTGTACAGGAACAGTATATACTCTTAACGGCTGAGCCATCTCTCCAGCCTTAAAATTGTCAAAAAGATGCCAGGGAAATCCCCTCTCTTTTCAAATGGTTTTACACTGTTCTCCCTAGAACCTTCTGTGAGTGAGGGTTTAGCCTAAATGTCCCTTCCTATTGTCCTCATGTAGAGTGTGCAATCACACCTTAACTGTACCAATATTTTTATCAGGTACATGCAGTTTATTGGTATCTGTCCCATGTCTCCCACTTTAACTACACTCAGATGTGTTTTCTTCATGAACTACTTACATGTCACATCCTTCTGCTCCAGTTTCTGCTTTGAAGACCTATTATAAACCTCACTAAGCACACTGAACAACATCCCTCCCACAGCCTAATTGTTATACCCTCTTGAAATGTTCTCCATCAAACCAGTCAGTCCACTGCTTTTTAATTCATCACTACGCTCATTTCATTGTCAGAGAATTTGCCAGGATGTAGCATATGTAACCTCTTAACCAATGTCTGATACAATCCTTCTCACCCTCGGAGGCCTCCTGAGCCAAGGTTCATGGTCCTCATTTCTGCTCGGATACTGATCCTCCATACACCCACCAGAATCACCTACCAAATACTGATTCCAGTTTCTTAGAGTAATCTCACCTGACATTTCAAACTGTTCCATATCCTCTTATAAACCAAAGACTTACAGACAACATGATCAGGTCTACAGCAGCAAGAGACAAATCAGAGATTGAAAATCAGGTCAGAAGTAGGCTCATGTTATTTCACTCAAGGCTTGTTGCTCAGTGTTCCATTGCACAGCCTTAACTCTGCCACCAGCTGGACACAAGGTGTTCAAGTAGAGAAGCTACTGTAGGCATCATATTGAAACAGAACGAGAAATTTCATTTGAAAACCTGTCTCTATTTGTATGGGGTGAGTGTATTATAAGACCAATGTGGGGAATAGTAACAAGAACCATAGGTAAAAATATTAATTTCCCCTTGCTCTCAGGAATCACAGATGAAAGCAATGAAAGAGACTGTACAACTCTGCTTGACGTCAGTTTTCCGCGATCAGCCTCCTCCGCTCAGTCTCATCCCATCAAATCCATCACCGACGCTGCATCCACCCAGGGCAATTGCTTCCAAGATTCCAGATTCGAGGACAAAAAGCGAGGTGCGTTTTTTCCCCGTATGTTAGCAGTGATAACTATTAATGTATGGTCTTTAAACTTCGTTGTGTATACTCAACACACTGGACCCATGTAGGACAACCAATTCACTGTATGGTCATTAGGCAACTCTCAGTAGAGAGTAGCTCAGTCTGCAGTTCCTATGACCACATAGGGAAGCCTGTCAGGAAGCAATGTTTTATTATCAAAGAACTTGGTTCATAATCAGGAAATTGTAATTGTTTTCATTACAACAACAAAAAATAGAAGAAAATGAGTTATTAGTAATTAAAACAAGTATTTGCATTACATTCTCATAAACAACACAGCTTGGAACTGTCTTTGTAGGTTTAAGCTACATCATCACAGAATACATGCATTAAAAGTAAGTATATCTTATTCAATCCATGAGAATCATTTTACAGTATGTAAAAAATTCTAACATGAAGGAATTCATCACATAGTTTGTCAGTTAGATAATTTTGTATTGGCTTCCATTTGTTTTTTTTTTTTTCAATTATATCTTAAGGAATTTTAATGGGTCTCCATGTTTCCAACTGATTTGAAAGTTGTCTTAACAAACTTCCCAACAATTAATTATCATCAGAGGTTCATTGGCTTCCTCCCCACTTTGTTTTGGTCTCTAAAGAAACATCTTGGTGTGGTCTATGTGTAAATAAACTCAGACAGCCTGAAAGAGCGTTTGGAGAAAGTTTTCTTTCAGGCTGTGCTCTTGAAGGAACGTCCTCCCTTGTCGTTTGCAATTAGGATGTATGTTATGCACAGCAGCCTGACTTAGACATGCAAGGCTGTACAGGTAAGGTCTAAGAAGACTTGAGCAACAGGGATACTGCATGAGCACTGCCTTGCACTACAGATGAGCTCAGTTCCTGTCTATTTCTTATTCTCCTTATTCTAGCATTGCTACTTGTGATTGTGGGCATAAAAGATTTAGTAGCTTATGTAATCTCATGATATATTAACATATTGTCCTGTAAGCAATTCATGAAATTGTATTTCCAATGTTTCTTTTTATCACCTTTGCTCTTATTGTATGTTGAATAATATGTATAGTTTCAAAGTAAGTGTTTTTCATACATTTTTCTTGTTCTACTTGTGAAAATTCTAGGTTCAAAATATTGGATTATTTATATCTCAAACAATACAAACACATGAAACTGTACTGTTCTATGTTCATTAGCAAATTTCTTAAAATGGCCAAAAACACACTCCGCACACAATGTAATACTGATGAGTGAGCCATGGCCTCTTTCCTCTAGTGCTCTGTCTGGAGCAGACACAAATGTCATCTAAAACTGATGGCTTCCAGCCAAGTATTCCTCCATTCTGGGAGCATGTGACTTCTGTCTCCAACTCAAACTATATTGCTTAAATGAATTATTAGAGCTAAGTTCTTTATGACCTTGGATATATTGAGGAAATTACTAAGGGTTACTTTTATTGATTTTCTAGGACTAAATGTATTTCCTGTCATTGAAATTAATAAATATTTATTTTCTGTCGTGGTTTATCACAGAACAGAGCAAGGAGGATTTAGCCAAGCAGTATTCAGATTGCTTATTTTTCAAAAACCAATAATAAAAAATTCAATTGTTTAAGATGAGTTTCAGTAAATCTAGGGTAATATAATGAGTAGTATTGTGTTTTAGAGATTAGCATTAAAAGCTTGTCTAATGTTTATGTTTCATCTGTGTTCTTCATCTTTTTAATAGTGGCAGAAATTGTGTTTTATGTGTGCTCAGGGCGTAATCTCTATCCAGGCCCCAGCAGATAATATTCTTCTTAGTCCTGAATCATATAACATGGTGTAGTGTATATAAGAAAATCAAGCCCATCAGTCATGAACAACTCTTTCTCTATAAAAAGAAAAGTAACTTGCTTTGTGTATGAAGGTAGAGATTGAGCACAGGGCCGTGCACAACCTAGGCAAACATTCTCCCATCGATCTACAGTCTCAGTCCACACATAGTTTGTTTGTTGTTTATTTGTGTCAGGCAAGCCTCAAACAAAAAGCTTAAATTAGTACATTGAACTGGTTAAGTATTAGAGAGAGTGTGTTGTAGTCCATGAAGAAGTATGCCTGACACAGGTCCCTAAGAGTCACTCTGCTCTGTCACTTTGGAATCCTGTTCTCTTGGAGGGTCTGAAACAGCTATAGCAATATGAGCAGTTAAAATAAGGTTCTATTTTCCATTCTGCTGCATCAATTTTCATTGAAAAATAATGTACAAAATGATGTCTTTCGTTTTGATGTTTCCATACATGTAAGTCTTTGCATATTGTTAAATAATCACACATTATAACCTTCCTTTCCCCTTCCCTCCTCCTGGTAGTCATCCTTCTCCATATAGCCTTTATGCATTAATCTCTATATTTATAATTTTAATCTATGTATCTGTATCATTATCTATCTAGCTGTCTGCCAACACCAATCTATTATCTATAAGACATCTATCTATCTAATCTGTCATATAATACTCCATCATTATCTATACAATATTTCAGAGGACAATGTGCTATTTTTTCTTGCTGGGTCTGGCTTATATTGTTTAACACAATGAGATACAGTTTTACACATTTTTCCTGATGATAATATAATCCTGTTTTCTGTGTCTCAGTGACCCTCACTGTGTTGAGGTACCACATATTCTTTTGATGTTCATCTGTTGATTGGCATTTAATTTAGTTTCATATCCTGACTATGGTGATTAGTTCTATAATTCAATGTGATGCTCATGCATCCCTGTAGTATGTGGATATCATGCATGCATCTCTGTGGTATTTAGACACAGAGTACTTGGGGCATATACCAGAAGAGTTGTGCTGGCTTCAACTTCTTGAGGAATTTTCATTTCTCTCTTCATACATTGACTGCATATATCATAATTCCCACCAGCAAGGAATAAATGCTCTTTCTTCATATTCTTACCAGTGTTGGTTGTTTAATTCCTGGATTATAGCTGTTCTGACTCAGATGGAGTCTCTATCTACCTTTAAAAATATTTTAAACATGAGTCTTTCTTTTGTATTTCATTCATCTGTTTGGTTATTTTTGAGGATTAATTTATTGAATTCTTTATATACTCTAGATTTTAATCCCATGTTAAATAGATATCTATCCAGGACTCTCTCTCATTCTGTCAGCTATCTCATTGCCCTGTTAATTGCTTTCTTTGCTGAACAGAAACACTTCTGTTTCATGCAGTCTCATTTGTCAATTACTGGCTTTGTTTTCTGGACTGTTGGGAGGTCCTTTTCAGACAGTCTTGTCAAGAATCTGTCTTGAAATGTTTCCCCGTGACAGTTTCGAAGCATTGGGTCTTACATTAAGCTTACTGTTCCATTTGGATAACTTTGAACAAGGTTCAAAAAGGCTGATTTTTCTCTAATGTGTGCTTTTTGGTATCTTTATTGGAAACAAACTGCTTGTCACTGTATGGATTTATTTTCAGGCCTTCATTTCCCTTCCACTGTTCCACTCTCCTGTTTTGCTGCCAGTGCTGTGCTGATTTCGTTACTATAGTTCTGCAGAACAGTTTGAATAAGGTCTTGCTTATCTTCAGTATTTCTTCTTTTGCTCAGTATTGTGTAGCTATTTGGAATTACCTATCCTTGTATGTTAATTGGAGCGTTTTCCCTAAGTTTTGGCATCAAGTTTTCATCAGGGTTGCCTTCAACTCATCAGTCTCTTTCAGTTTTAGTACCACTGCTGTTTAAACAGTGTTAGTTCTGCTGATCCTGGACCACGGGAGCACTCCGCGTCCTCCAGTGCCCTCTTCTGTTCTTTCTTTAGTCTCACAGTTTCCGTTTTAGAGTTCTTCCCTCTTGGCTATATCTATGCCTGGCTATTTTATTTTTCTCTTGAAACTTTTATGGATGTGATTCTCTTCCCGATTTCCTTCTCAGCTTTTGAAATCGTCCTCGGCAGTGTTTTGTGGGGCTCTCCATGGAATTTGTGAGACATATCTGAAATAACCGTTTAAGCCTGTATAAAGAAAAAGACAAAAATAGCTCAAATGGTAGCATTTGATATTATTTTATTCCCCCTAGAAGGTTCATAATGTAAGCCTTCTGCTTCTATCCAAGCACATTAGTATGTGTGTGCTGTATGTGCATACATTGTGTACATGTATTATACAAGTATATGTTTATATATTTTAAAGTCACATGTTAGTTTTACTACTACAGGCTTCTAAGTTTACTGGAGAAAGTTTGAAAAATAATTCAAATGCTTTCTCCTCATTTTGCACTTATCTCCTTGGCTACTGTAGCATGCCGGCTCTGTGATCCATCAGTCCCACAGCTCATGCCTGCTCAACAATGTTCCTGTCACCCGTGCTGTGGCATGCCTGCTCTACCATGATCCGCCCACCTGTGTCTCTCCTAAGCAGATACAGTTATATTTTCTTACTATTATTGAATCCTCCACCATTGTTAATATGATTCTCTCTAATATGTGAGCTTTTTTTTAACCTTCTCAGGAGGATGTTTTTATGGCACTCCTGCTGTGACGGCAGAGGTCTAGTAGCTCCCACCATGGTCTGTCTTGTCCGCAGGAAGGTGACTAAGCTTATCTTCTTGACCAGCCTGGCATGGTGATTTTAGAGAATTAACTTGAAATGGAATTTAATGTGTGTCCATTTTCTTACTCGACAAAGAAAATATGCTTCATTCAACTAGATTGCTCTCTACACATACATGATGAGTGTGGTAGACTCTCTAGATAGCAGTTGAAGGTACATGGATTTGCATAAGGCAAATGACCAAGTCTTATATGGTTTTACCTTTTAAACTTAACTTTAGTGTTTAGAATCCCATGATCTGAATGGATTTGATTAAAGATAAAGATTAAGGATATTATTGGTTCTAAATGTGTCTAGGAGGATATATTTGTGATCTCTAGCCATTTGTTTTGTAGTTGACAGTGTTTGAATAGAAAGACAAGTGCAAAAGTATAAACTAGGAAATATAACTTCCATTTTGTACAAAGTAAACAAACTGGAGTGAGGAGAAACAAAGCATGGGAGCTGATTTCTTTGTTCTTGTAACAAGTCACGGCACCTTGACTAGGGTATAAAAATGGCAATTGGACTCCAGGTATGCTGATAAAGAGAACTTGAGTAAACTCACTGTTAAATGTGTTGCTGACCTCTTGATAACAGTAGGTGTTCAGAGATGAGACCAAAGTGGCTCTCAGTGTTTGCATCCACAGATGGCATAAACCGTAACAGAGAACTTTAAATGAAAGCCAACCGGCATGTTTCCCATATGCTACTAAATGGTGAAAATAGCTATGTTTTTATAAAATTAGGTCTTCCAGGTCTGTGTACAAAAACACAAGGAAAGCCACCACCAAGTTTGTAACGCTGTTGTGGAAATACAATGAGAAGATTCACCATTTAGTAGTATGGATCCCTGGGAACGTGGACAATAGAATCATGGAATAAAAGCATGAACTAAAAAGCCCTAGGAGATGTCTCTACCATTAAAAGCATTCACTGCTCTTGCAGAGGACCTGAATTCAGTCTGCAGAGCCCTGTTAAATAGCCCACAAGCAATTTTAACTCCACAGAATACTACCTTCACACAAGAGAAACATGCACAAAAATAAAAATACAACAAATACTCAAACAATCAAGTTCTTAGCAAGATCTCACTCATTTTTCAAAATAGCCATTAACTGTCTCAAAATAGTTCCTTAACTGTCCCACTGTGAGGACACAATGTATTGACTCACAAAATGGTAGCATTACTTTGAGCAAGACAGTGAAGCAAAACAAAAAAAAATTCCTTTACCATCAGAGGTCACCATAGCAATACTATAAACAAAAACAAATGAAACACACATATACTAGACCAGGAAAATGCTGAAATTGTGTTAAGGGGACCCACGTTTTAATCCACCCCAGAATATATAATTTTGTTGATCTTGGCCTTTCTGCATACTGCTCACTATCTTCGTGTCTGCCATATTAACATGGGTGAAAGTCACAGTCTTGAGAGCTCCGTAAATGCAAGAGGATGCCATGCTAATTTATAAAACATAATTCTTTATTAATTATTTGGAAATTTCACATCATGCACTCCAATCCCACTCACCTCCCAGTCCATCAATATCCACCCCTCACCCCCTCAGAATGCCCCCCAAATTAATTTAAAACAAAATAGGCAACAAAGAGGAAGATCTTGTTCCTCCATCTTTCCAGCACCCCTTCACTTATCACAGTGGCATCAGGAGCCGCAGTGTGTCAGGTAGTATATACCCTCCTTGTCCAATCAACCCCACCCACAAAATGCCCACTGCAATGACTTATTGGTCTGGCTCAAGGCCTCTGGTTTCTGGTACATCATCATCACTGGGCCCTCACTGAAACTGCTCTCAAGTATCCTGTTGTTGCTCCGAGTCATGGAGATCTTGTGGTCATCAGTCCAAAGGACCAGTGCTCTCATGCACTCCAGCAGGTCACAGATGAGGCAGCTGCTAGGGTGGGACAGCCCACGGTCCAGCATGTGGGTCTGGGTGGTAGGTTGCTGATCAGGTCAGTTGGGCACTAGTACTAGCTTACCTCAGGCCCAGAAGCAGAGCTAGCTCTCCTCCTACACCGATGCCATTAGTTTAACTCTCCCATGCCTGTGGTAAGGGATGTAGCTATCTCTCCCGAGTGCCAGGGTCAGCTTTCCCATGGGGGATGATGGGAGAGTGTCTCCAGCTCTCCTGCTACAATGTCCAGTGAGGGGTAGGGCCAACTTAGCAGAGCCACTGAGAATCAGGGCTGGCACAGCAAGGCCCTTGAATTTCAACACGGACATGCTATGTTTTTTTTTTTTTATTACCAAAGTCATTTATGCTCCAGGGAGCTAAGCAGGAGTTTCCTGGAATCTGAGCAAAAACAGCATACAGCATGCTTCTTGGTGCCCAGAGTCTTTGTAAACGTGGGTTTTTAATTACCTTCCTATCTGCCAAAAGTCTTTGGCAAAGGGGCTTTTAAGAATAATCAGTACGGTGCAACTGCAAACATCACAGACCAAGTTTCTCACACTGGATCGTATTTTCAAATTACTGGGTGTTTCAAAAATGCCCAGTTTGACTATTGAAACTCTAGATTCCAATGTAATCCAGGACGCACGCGAGTTTGGGAGTCTCTTGAAATGCCTAACATACCGTCAAGACTGGAAGTAATTAAAATACGCCTCTGAAATTAACGAAGGATTCAAGGCCAATATAAGCATGTACCTTCTTCTACTCCACTGCTGATAGAAAAGATTTTTTATTTGACCCCATCGAAGTGGCATGTCTTAGACATTTTTCTTTCTATGTGATATGCTCACTAGTTAACCACTTAGTTATACCTCACACCTACCGTCCTTGCATGCAGACATATGTAATATAGCCACACCTACTATGAGGATAAAAATGAAGAAATAAATATACACATTCTTATGAAAAACATCAAAATGATATAGAAGACATGAGAAATATTTTTCCTCTCTTTTTTATTGATTTTTATTGAATTCTACAGTTTTCTCTGCTCCCCTCCATGCCTCTCCCCTCCCCTTCAACCCTCTCCCAAGGTCTCCATGCTCCCAATTTACTCAGTAGAAAAAGACAAGATCTCCAGAAAAAAATTATTTATATTATATTTTGAGCATGTGAGGTCATAATGCCTTTTTTGATTACTGCCCCCTGATCTGTCCCTACTCTGCCAATTAATATAAATTGGTATGTATCACATGTTACAACCAAAACATATATATTGGGATTCTGAGCATAGCTTAATGGTAGAGAACATGCCTAGAATTTTCAAAGCCATGTGTTTAGTCCACAATACCACAAAAAGATGGTTATATAAATGCATGTATTATGTATAAATAAATAAAATATGTGCAGAGAATAAATTATAGAATATATATTTGAAACAGGGAGTGTAAGGTGAGATCTCTGGGATGCCTTGTTTGTGACACAGATACAGAGGTGTGCTGTTCAGAGTGGTACACGCTTAAATCTTCATAAATATTCTATCTGGGTAGAAAAGTTGAGGAAGGTATGGATTATGACGACTTGGGAATCTTGAAATATTTACGAGAGTTTTTTAGCAGCCAAAGCCTAGAGGCCATTTAATCCTTCTAAAATTAAATCAGAACAAAATATTATTGGTGAGAATATTGCCTTCAGCACTTCTCAGAAGTAAGTTAATATTCAGAGAAAAATCTTGTTACCATGTGCAAAGAAGACAGTGTCTCCTTTACTTCCTATTTCCACTAATATTTCTGACATTTTCTTCCTTTTCAGTTTGTTTATTATCTGATAATTTTATTCGGGTGTAAAATGTTTTATGATCATATCCACGCTTTGTCCCTTCCAACTCTTCCTGGACAGCACAAAAATGCATGCAATCCTAATTTCATGCCTTCATTTAAATAAATTACCTCATGTCTAATTAATGCTGCCAATATGCACATAAATGTGGGCCACTTACTAGGGCATAGGCCACCTGCCAGTAGCCAGAATCCTAAAGAAAAATGTGTCCCTTCAGTTGCCTAGTGAGGGGTGGGGCCTTATAAGCCCACACCCATCATCAGCTTGGTACCATAACAGCACTGACAAGGAAACATGTCAGAATTGGCCATAAACTTGTGCAACCACTTGGGAAATCATTGTGGTGTTTTCTCAGAAAATTGGGAGTCAACCTACCTCAGGATCCAGCAATACCACTCTTGGGAATATACCTAAGAGATGCCCAAGCATATTATAAAAGCATTTGTTCAACTATGTTCATAGCAGCCACAATCTGGAAACAATCTAGGTGCCCCTCAATGGAAGAATAAATAAAGAAAGTGTGGCACATCTACACATTAGAGTACTACTCAGCGGTATAAAAAAAAATGACATCTTGAATTTTTCATGCAAATGAATGGAATTAGAAAACACTATCCTGAATGAGGTAACCCAGACCCAAAAATGTGAATATGGTATGTACTCACTCATTAGTGGATTCTAGCCATAAACAAAGGACATTGAACCTATAGTTCGCGATCCTAGAGAAACTAAGTAATAAGGTGAACCCAAAGAAAAACATATATAGATCCTCATGGAAATTGGAAGCAGACAAGATCTCCAAGCATGGGGGTGGGGTGGGTGGGAGGTAGGGGAGAAGGGGAGAGAGAGGGGAGAAGGGGGTATTGGGAAGAGCTTGGGGGAGTGGGAGGGTTGAGATGGAGGAAGGACGGATATGGGAGCAGGGAAGAAGATATCTTAATTGAGGGAGTCATTTTGAGGTTAGCAAGAGGCTTGGCTCTAGAGGGGTTCCCATGAGTCCACGGGGATGACCCCAGCTAGGACCCTGGGCAGTGGAGGAAAGGGTTCCTGAACTGGCCGTGTCCCATAGTCAGACTGATGACTATCTTGAATATCACCATAGAACCTTCGTCCGGGGAAAGATAGAGATAGAGAGAGACCCACATTGGAGCATTGGACTGAGCTCCCAAGGCCCAGTTGAAGAGCAGAAGGGGGGAGAATATGAGCAAGGAAGTCAGGACAGCGAGGGAGGGGTTGGTCCACCCACTGAGACAGTGCCTGAGCTAATGGGAGCTCACCAAATCCAGCTGGACTAGGACTGAATGAGCATGGGATCGAACTGGACCCTCTAAATGTGATTAACAATTGGGGCAGACTGAGGGGCCAATGATAATGGCACTGGGATTTGACTCTACTGCAGATACTGGCTTTTTGGAACCCTAGTTTACTTGGATACATACCTTCCTAAGCCTGGATGGAGGAGGGAGGTCCTTGAACTTCCCACAGGGCAGGGTACCTTGCCCTCTCTTAGGATTGGAGGGGGGAGGGGAGGTTGTGTGTGGGAGCAAGAGGTAAGTGGGAGGAGGGGAGGACGTGGAAATTTTGATTGGTATTATTTATAAAGTAATAATTTTTTTTAAAAAAGGAAAGAATAATAAAAAGAAAAAAATGTTAGAAACTAAGCGCCAAGTGTCAGTTCGAGAATTCCACTCTGGAGTTGAACAGACCAATTAAATACTTTTATGCTCCAGTTTCTCAATGCACAGGCTTCTTGGGCAATTAGACCGAGACTGTGACCATTCTTTGCAGATAAGCTTGTAGCACAAAGCAATGCACCTGATAAACCTGTGTGCATATGTGCTCATTTATCACAAGAAACCAGATATGCCAGAATTTAGAAATATTGAATCTATGACTGAGCTCCTGAGTGTGAAACAAAGCTACACAATGCTAATTATCTGTGGGAAGTGGGTTTCTGAATTATTTCTCACCGATAACATGAGATTAAATTCTTTGCCCAGAAAGGCTGTTATGAGAATTTATTGAACATTATAGTTTCAGATGCATTTTTAGTTGTTTTTTTTTGGGGGGGTGATTGTTTAGTGTGCATTTGCATGTATGTGTGTGTCTGTGTGTCTGCACGTGCATCTGTATATATCTGTGTATGCTATGAAGTAAATATGGAAGTGAAAAGACAATATTCAAGAGTCCATTCTCTGCTTCTGCCATTGGCACCAGGGATTGAACTCAGGTTGTGGACTTGCACTTTTACCATCTGAGGCACCTAGACTGCTTCAGACTTATTTTCTGTATATTTACATTGTTATATGGCAATATTTGAAGAATTGTCCATCAAAGTGCTCTAAACAGAATTTGACAATAAGGAAGTATTTTAGATGTCCTGAGTGGAGCTGTACAGCTGCTATCTCAGTTACTTGGGAGACAGAGGCAGGAAGATCTCAACTTCTATACCTGCCTGGACTATATAACAAGTAAAAGGCCACCTGTTAAATTTAATGAGAACCTAACTCAAACTGAAATAAAAATCAGTAATAATTAAAGGGCTCTGAATCTATCACAGTAGTAAAGTACTTGAATACAATCACCAGTAGAAATGAAGGAAAAGAAAATAAAAAAGAAATTTGCTGAAAATTGTTAATTTTTACTTAAAAGTAAATGGATTCTTGAACAAAATATGATTAGGGAATTTTCATGTTTATTGGCTTTCTTTGCACTGTCATCGGATTAAATTCTGCAGAGATGGTAATGAGTAGAACTTTGGCTTTTCATCAGTCTATGGATTGAGTTTCCACCCATAGTTTAGAGGAAGCATAGGTAACAGTATTGAGTTCTCTGCAGGGCTGGTCCTGGGCTTTCCTTGACCTGTATGTCCTTGTTTCATCTTCCCTTTATGAAAGCAAGAATGATTTCAGAGCTAGCTAATGTTAGAAAACATTAAAGTTTCCATATTCTAAGTGCAAATATTTCTTTCCTGGGAGACTGTGGATCATCCTGTTTTAAAGGATAACATATAAACATATAATTTCAAAGTCATGACATTTTATGCATGTAGTGGCAAAAGCTTCAATAAATACAATATATAAATAGAAAGATATCACAATAAAAAATATGGCCCTATTCATAACAGAGCCAATCAGTCAAAAGAGGAAATTACAATCTATTTGCAGTTGCTCAGATGTAAATTGAAAGTTTGCTGTTCACGTTATCTTTCAGCATAAATAAGTAATTTATTCATGATTCTATCATGTAGCTAATCAAATTGCTTATAAAAATATGTTGATTAATCTCTGACTATAGTCCAGTCCATATGTCAAATTTATAAGAGACTAGTGGAAACATAGTGGGTCTTAAAAGGAATATTCTGGATATATGCAAATGGTGAGGTGAACAAAACATAACTAAAAAATCATTCATCACACTATCCTGTACGTCTTTTTCAGCGTAATTCCAAGACATAAAGCAGACCAGTGTCACTAGAGAATGTAATCAAAAATGTTCCAGACTGTCGTCTTTGTAAGGGAATGCCCCTTTTCTGGCATATAGGAACCATACCTTCTTGTCAATGTTCATATTTTATAAATGTTTTCTTGCAATTGTTCAATAATAGTGATAGATCTTATTTACACAGTTCTTTATAGGTACCACTAAGAGCCCTTTTATTTTGTAGTTACAATAATAGGGAATTTTACTTTAAGCAGTTCTCTACTTACAGGAATTAACCCTGATGCCAATCACCTGATAATGAATATGCTAGACCAATTACCTTGCATCAAGCCAGAAGATCCATGCTTCTGCCTTCCCTCGGCTATGTTGTATGAAGAGGGAAAAGGTTTTCTGAGCCACACATTTATACATGAACACTAGTGAAGCATTGCAGTGACTTGGAAAGTTGCAATAATAATCAGTATTCATTCTGAAGCCACATTTGATTCATTTAAATGAATGAAAAGAATGATTAAATAAACTAAAATATGAAATAGGTAAGCCATCTTTCATTCTCAAATTCTGGCATGAATTTTCCCTTTGATACCATGGATAACTTGATAACTACATGTTTCATCATGAAGCTTCCATGTTTCCATCTTACTTCCCAAAAGTAAGCACCAATACTTTTAAGGACTTGCAAATATTTAACCCTTTGTCCTGTATAAAATTCAAAGCCTTGAAGACTATTTCTATAATGTTATCTATAGCCAGAAGCTTTTCTACATCCCACCCGTTCCTGCAGCCACTTATAAATTAATCACTCAGAGGCTTAATATTAATCACAAACTGTTTGGCTGATGCCTTAGGTTTATTACTAGTTATCTCTTACATATAAATTAATCCATTTCTATTAATCTGTGTATTGCCACATAGCCCATGGATTACCAGTAATGCTTTGTCCTGTCGCATCTGGCATCTCTTCGACTTTTTCTATGTATTCAGTTTGGCTTTCTCACTAGCTGTAGTCTGCTCTGCCATAGGCCAAAGCAGTTTTATTCATTCACCAATAAAAGCAACACATATTTGTAGCACACAGAAGGACACCCTACAGAGGTTGTCAATTTTCAAACACTTCACACATAAATTCCCCGGTGTGATAGGAAATGGTACATCAATAAGCATGAGTTTTGGGTTTCCATACCACTCTTCTGCTAACTTCACATTTCTCTTTATACCTACAGTTGAGTGACTCTACAGAATTCTTCATTGCATGTATATGCACACACAATACTTTTCCCAATAGTTTTTCATATCACATGATTTCCCTCTTTATCCTGATTAAATCTTCAAATGTCTTGACATCTTACAATAGAAAAATGATAGTAGATATTACATAGACAAAGCAACGAAGTGTGACATTCTTGATGGAAAGTACTTAGAATTAAATTGTTTCCGTCTCTAATTTTTACCATGCTTTTTTTATGTTTTAAGACTATAATGAAAAGCAATCTACTGTGAAAAATTCAGTTAAAGGGCAGTAAAAATGTTAATAGCATATGAGGGTATCAGGGTGATGAAAAAGGAGATGGTAAAAGGAGTGAGTAACCTCAAAATACATCACACTCATGTATAAAAATCGAAAGGAAAGCTTGTTTTGTAGAAGTAATATATATATATATATATATATATATATATATATATATAAATGAAATGTATTGGTAGAGTATACATCAGTAGAACAGTATCTCTCAGTTATTTTGGAAACATTGGATTATCTAATAAAATTAAAAGGTGCTGGGGAGATGTCCTAGAAGCTAAAAGCAATTGCTATGCAAGCATTAGAACCTGAATCTGAATCCCTAGGTAACATATAAAAAACTAGAAATGACTACCTATGTTTAAAACATCATACTCTTGGAGTTGAAATGGGATAATTGATGGTGCTATTTGGTGCCAGCCTTGGTGTGGGAGGTCCTTCTGTACATGTATTGCTTTTATTGGTTAATAAATAAAGAAATTATTTTGGCCTGTAATAGGGCAGAATAGAGCTGGGGAGGGGAAGAACTAAGCTGAATGCTGGGAGAAAGAAGGCAGAGTTGCAAGATGCCATGTAACTGCTAGAGGAAAAATATGCGAGCTGCCAGCTGGAACCTTGCTGGTAGGCCACGAACCTCATGGTAAAATATAAAATAATAGAAATGGGTTAATTTAAGATGTAAGAGTTAGCCAGAAATATGCTTAAGCTATTGGCCAAGCAGTGATTTAAATAATATAGTTTCTGAGTGATTATTTTGGGAGACTGGGCTGCCGGGAAACAAGTGTACTTCCAACTACACAGGCTAGCTCCAGCTTCATAAGAGACTGAGTGTCAAATGAGGAAGGTTAGAAGTGATAGAATAGAACATCCCGTGTTCTGTTCTGGTCTCCACATGTGTGCATACATCCCTTCTGCCACATGCACCTATACCACACACATTCTCTGCACTCACACATACACAAAGCATAAAAATAAACAGAAAGTAATCCAAAATGAATACGAGTATTGAAAGTGCTCATTGTTATGTAGAATATGAATTTCACTGAAGCAGTGTGTGAGCACAATGATAGTGTTAAGGTACCTCTAAAAGTATCACACTAATTGTTGCAAATTAGGTTTTAGCATTATGTATTAATTAATTCACTTTTTATTCACTGCATAGCACAAGGTATTTAATGATGCCCTTCATAACTTAGAACGTCTACCATTTCAATAAAAGCAATAGACGGGTGATTACTGTGTTTCTTCCAAATTAAAATTTTCATGAATATCGGCACCAGAAACAAATGAAATGAAATTCATAGAGCATGGAATTAAACCATGTTTCTGTTTCCTTTCTTTATTGTTAATTTTATATCTTCAAAATTATGTTCTAAAAAAATCTTTGCCTTATAAAACTATCGAAGAAGATTCTTTCTGTATAGAACGAATGGGACATCATTTAATCCTATTATTGATACATTCAATAATGTTATCTTTTGAGCTGAAGTGAGATGATAACAATTGAGGGTACAAACATTTCACTGACTAGGTTCATCTGTGCATTGTTATCCTGTGTCCACAATCTCAACTCAGAATGTAGTTTTATCTATCTGGAGAGGTGTGGGGAATCACTTGGTTTTGTGGTCTGCTGGTCCATAAAGATGAAGGGGCAGAAGCAATGAAGAGATTTGTGTATGGCCTGTGAACTTGATGGACACAGCTGTCTGGGAGACAGACTTCAGGGAATCAGTTCAACTTTATTCTAAAGTATATGGAATATATAGGATGGGGGGGATCCTGGGAACAAACCCTAATTTGCATTAAATGGCGTGGTCCTATTACAAGTCTCCTAGTATAAGTCTTAGTTATCATAAGTTCAGCAGGGGTGCCTTCTAGCAGGAATCAGTGCCAAGAGTCAACCTTAAGATAAAGATAAATTTGGCACCTGGCTTAGAGACAGTTTTCAGATAAAGTCAGCCCTCCAGCCCCAGGTAGAGAGCAGGATATTTTGCTGGGGAGGGAGGGAGTCTCCATGTCACTGAGCTTTTAGAAAAAGCTGCCAGGCCATGATAGACTGCAACCTCTGACCAGCCAGCAAGGCAGTCTAACAGAGAGGATAACAAAAAGTATAGCTTATAAAATCACTTTGCTAATTTAATAATCATTGATGTTCTGTTATGAGACTACATATTGCAGTGGTGGAAGAATTTACTCACCTCTTAGAACTTCTTCACAGCCTCGGGCTTTCCCATAGAATAAAAATATCAGATTAGCAGCCAGGTGGCAGTGACTTACGCCTTTAATTCCAGCACTGGGGAGGCAGAGGCGGCAGATATCTGTGAGTTCTAGGCCAGCATAGGTTACAGAGTGAGTTCCAGAACAGACTCCAAAGCTACACAGAGAAATGCTGTCTCTAAAACAAAACAAACAAATGAATATCAGAATAGCTAGATTATTTTGCAGCAAAACATAACTAAATAGTTGATATTCAGATAATAAACACGATTCATAACATTCTCTTTGGAATCACATATTGTTTCCTAAGCCCCTGGCAATGTTCAAAGTATTCATAAAACCTACCTGATTCTGAGACCAAGACCCTGAACTCTCATTATAGAAAGATTATGAAGCTATGTTTTAAGCCACAGTCCCTCAAAACAACACTAGATAGGGATTGAGGAAAATTTCAATTTACATGCCCAGAGATCCTTTAGTGAGAGGACGCAATGAACCCATTAGTCTGTGTATTAATAAAATGAGTCTGACTATATATATTTACAAATTTTGTTGTGTTGACATGTTTTTGGCAGAAATATGATTCAGAATATTATCAGTGGAAAACTATTAATTGACGTCAATGAACTAGAACCTTTTGGCCATTGTACCTTTGTGGGAGTCAGCAGCTCATATCCTGAAGTGATGTTGAAGAGTTACTCTGCCTTGTACACTTACCTGGCTGTGCTGGATTTCCTCTGTCCTCTGAGGGCCTTCAAGTTCCTTATGGCTTTAGACACAATTGAATGCATGTGCTTGGAGTTTATCAACTGCTTAAAGTTCTACATAAGATGAAAGTTTCACAACCTGTATAAAATTATAATTTCCCCTTGCACATCCTACCGTTAATTTGTAAAATTTAAATTCAGTTGCTTAATTCCCTCAATTTATGTTAAACTTGTTTTAAGTCAACCCCTTCTAAATATCAAAACCTTAAATTTCTCAGTGATGGAGAATGTGTATAAGCTGTGTAAATGTTTATTATTTGGGTCAATTGCAAAGTGAATGATTAATTGGAAGATGACTGCCAAGATGATGTCTGTTCAACCATTTGACAATTGGATCAGTCTTGAAGAGAGACTGTAATAGAATTATTAATGTACCAATTGATAGGAATACATTGGACATAGGACACAAAGTAGTATTAATGCACATTTAGTGGTATTATCAACTAACCTAAGAGTTTGCTCAAGTGGAGAAGGGATAGCAGCTACATGGAAGTAGGCCAACATTCTCTCAAATCCTTCCAGATATTTTATTTCATCTGTAATATTTTCAACCTTGTTCCAATTACGGGTGAACTTCTACTTATTTCCCATGGGTTCATCTTCATGTTAACTTTTTTTAAAAGTTTGATTTTTTTTAACGTTTCTATTGCATTACAAGACTTTTATTATGCTTATTTGGTATGCTGTATGGTGCCTGTGTCGCCATAAGCAAGATCACCACAGAGCCAGTGTCCGATGTAAACACACAGGGGTTTATTGATTACAAGCTCATGCCTGGACTATCATGTGTGGAGGAGAACAGCCCTGAGCCTCTGGGGATGGGGATTTTTTTTAAAGGGAAAAACCACAATTAGGGTGATACAAGTCTTAATGTTTCAGAATTGGGTAGGGGTATGCAACTTTTAAATTCATTGGTTAAGGTATAGTATAATATCCAAACAAAGGCTATCAATAGCCACAAGGACATTTAGGGCCTGCAGATGTTTACCAAAGTTTCTCATTGGCTGCCCTGCCCATGTGGGGTCACCCTGACTCAGCCCTGGCAGTTTGCAGTCTTTCTTGGAATTGCTTGTCTTAAATGTAATTCTTTCTCAAAATGGAGTTTGTTCTACTCCTTCATCCTTGGAATGCTGCAGCAGGCTTTTCTTTTAGGCCACCAACCAGCTCCCAAATCAGGACATAGAGACTTCTTATTAGTTATGAATGCTCGGTCTTATCTTAGCTCTTATTTTGCCTCTGGACTTCTTACCTTTCTTTTTTTTTCTGTATATCTTATTTCCTGCTGTCTCCACATCTGGCTGGCAACAGCTTGACTTCTGGCCCCAGGTATGTGCCTCTCTTTCTCTCCCATTCTCTCTTCCTTCTCTCTTCTGTCTAGATTTCTCCTCCTACTTATTCTCCCCACCTGCCAGCCTATTCCTCTGCTGCCTAGCTGTAGGCCATTCAACTTTTTATTAGACAGGTGCCTTCAGCAGGCAAGGTGAAACAAATGCAACATATCTTCACATAATTAAAGAAATGCAGCCTAAACATATGCAATGTATCTTTCCATTGTTAACCAGAATGCTACCCTGGTTTTATCAGCTAGTCTGTGATTTCCTCATGAATAAATACTTGATAAATTTACATTTCATCTCAAACACAGTAAATAGACTTTTATTAGATGCACAGTTAGTAATGGGTAATTTGAAATTTACTGCTAAGGCAGATGAACTGGAATGTGGTAAAAAGATAATAAAGCTAAACTTTGTCATCAATTTAACTCCCACTCCTCCCTCCCACCCCCCCCGTGTGTGTGTGTGTGTGTGTGTGTGTGTGAGAGAGAGAGAGAGAGAGAGAGAGAGAGAGAGAGAGAGAGAGAGAGGAAATGGTTGGATTCTGTTCATTATGTTTTTCATCAGATTACACACAATCAAATGTGATCAAGTGATGAGTTAACTATTTGTCCTGAAATGCCTTAATTGAATATGGAAATGATAATGTTAAATCCCATGAGAATAGGCATCTAAGATTTTTTTGCTTACTAATATATTCAAAAATCCCAAATCAGGAAGTGCCATGCAGAGATCAACATTTGCTGCATGAGTGAGTGTATTAAAAAGAAAAGTGGCAGCTACTGACATTGACATCACCTATTTTATCAAACCTTTTTCAAATTAAATAATATGAATGTATTTCTTCTCTTATATACTCTAAAATCTTATTTTGAGGTATAATAATGCTTCTAAAACATTATAGCTTCTGTATTTAATGTCCTTCTTATAGAAACTACTGTGTATATGTCATTACTTTCATGGTCCCTAAATCATACATCACTCAATATTTTCTTCAAATATACACACTCATATTTTCAGCAATTTTTCAGAAATATTTTTATAAAACACATTTGAAATATATGACATGATTTAAATCTGTAATTTTCTACTGTTTCAGAGGAAATACAATATGTTACATGATAGTAAATTAATGTTTACAACTAAAAGAATCCTTTATGCTATTGACTAATAATGAATCTGAATCTCTGAAAAATAAGATTCTTGCCAAGAAGTAGAATCTGTTTTCTGGTTTGTGGGCTCTCAATCTGAAACACTATCTTTCCCCAGGCTCTGCTATATTGGCTCATCTAGCCAGAGCGCTTAGAGAGTAAAGGATGGAAGATAAACTAATTCCAGCAGATGTCTTCATTGGACTTTCCATTGCTAAGAGCAAACAGCCTTTGAGGAGAAAAAAGAGCAGAGCTAAACAGTGGGGATTTAAACAGTCACTATCAATACCCTTTCCATTTCCTGAGGATTGCTTTGTTTAGTATCTGGGAGAACCTGCTTGGAAAATACATCAGGAAAAAGAGTATCAGTCTTTATTTTGTTAGATACTAGTCTCTTCTTTTGCTTTAGTATGTCCTAGCTAATATTAGACACATACATTACACATAATGACTAGGTATGCATGTATGTATATGTATAAATATATGTGTGTATATGATAGTGTTTATGTTGTGTGTGTGTGTGCGTGTGTGTGTGTGTGTGTGCACGTATACAGTTTCTTAATGAATTCACCCTTTACCGGTATGCAAAGCACGTCTTTCTTTGCCTTTTATTCTGACAACTCAAACTGAAGCTAAAGTAGCCCTACTAGCTTTCCCATACGGAATATATTTTGCAGTTGTTTTATTCCTAATCTTTCTCTTTCATGGATATTTCTCCCATTTGTTAATAAAATTTAAATTTTTTGAATCAATGAAGTTAATATATCTATTGTCATTTCACACTTCTGTTCTTCATGACAGCATGGTGTTGTCCTTGCTGAGTTGAGTTCCTCATCCTGTTGCTGTATGTAAACAAACAGAATTCTTCATTACCAAACTTTTCATCTTTTATTGTAAATTTTAACCACCTATAATTTATTTTCGACTCTGTTTCTCTCAATGCAGACATGCTCCATTAACAATCCTTTGAACACTAGTATATACTTTTGGATCCTTGTACATCTCCTTGATATACATGATCCAAATAACAGATACCCCTTTTTGATGTCCAACTTTAAAAGTTTGAAAAATAATATGTTCATTGGCCTACAATGCAGAAATTACATGAAAGGCTAAAGTAGCATATGTCTGACGGAGTCCCAAGATCTTGAAGGACATTGATGTAGACTGGACAGTCACATGAAGGAATTGTGAGTATGTGGAGCAGGCATAGGAGATGCTCCCAGAATCCTGGTGACATCACTAATTGGAAAATGAAAAATTCTAGAAGTCTTATAATTTAGTATTTCACATCAAATTCTTGAAGGCCAAACTGCATTTAAGACTGGCTGGCAATTAAATAAACATGTAATACACTGAGCCTATGATAAGAAAATATAGTTAAACAATTATTTTAAAAACAACAACAAAATAGATGAAATTCCCAGATGACTCTCCATGTCCAGAGCCTCAGCAGCTGTGGATTCAATCAATTGCAAACCAATCTCAAGTACTGTGAGAATGTTGACTGCTCTGAACATGTATAGACATGTATTGTGAATTCCTGAACAATACAGTAAATAATTTATTTTGCTAGGGATTGCAAGTCAACTAGAGGTAATTAAAGTTTCTGAAGGACAGACATGCATGGCTCAGTTTATATACACATATGATGATGGTCTATAGGAGGAACCTGAAAATCTATGGGATTTGGCAACTGGGAGGTTGTTCTGGAATTGGTTCCAATAGATTTTGAGAAAATATATGGAGAAATACCAAGTGTTCAGATCTAAAATCATACACATGTAGGCAACATTGTATGGACCCAGCAAGTTGTACTATTAGGTTTATTTGCTTAGATGAATATTAATAACAATCATTAAAGCAGAAGAGTCCTTGAATTCAGGAGGAACAAGGAGACCCAGGGAGGGTGGAAGGATAGATAGGGAGTGATAAGGGAGTGAATACATTTTAATTAAATTAAAACTACTTCTAATGTTTATTAGTTTGCAGTATCATGTAACTGGTACTTGAGAAGCAGTTTGGGTTTTCTCCAGGTGAGTTGTAGCAGCTCACAGTCACAGGAGTCCTTTACTCACACTGTTTGTGAAGTCATTACTGGAATGCCAAGTGCACATGTGAACTAGGAACAATAAATAGTTGCATGCCAAAAAATAATAGTAACAACAACAACTGTAACTATGGAAGACTGAAGTAGGACAAGGGAAGACATTCTCAATTACAAAGAGTTCAGTGAGAAAGTTTCAGACTTAATAGTACGGGTTACATTGTAATGACCTTTTCAAGAATACAAGCTAACTTTTCTGGAACAATGTATTGAAGATAGTATAGAATAGCCCTGGAAAGGAAGACTGGTTCAGCAGAATCACTGATGGTTACCGCAGGACTCAGAGACACCCTGTATGTGACTTTCTGTCTGAGGATGCTTTAAGTGAAGATTTTGGTGTTCCTACTTCGGTTTTGGTTACCACATTTTTCTCCTCTTTTTTTAACAGTCTTATGCATTCAGATTGCTTTCCCAACTTTTGAAATTGCTTGGCCCATTCTGTTTTAAATATAAATATTTTTAAATCGTGCATTTTATTACAAAGGATGACTTGACATTCCAAATTTGCGAAAAAACACTTTATTAGAAATCTAGTAAGAAAATTTTAAAAGAAATGTGCTCTTCTCATGGTGCATTAGTTCTTCATAAAAATATTTTTTAAGTAAGAAGCATACTTTAAATTTTTATGCTTCATGGAAAAGGGGAATTCTTAACAGTAAACTCAGTAACACAGGAAGATAAGCCTGTATTTTCTCAATGTACCCAAAACAGTGAAGAGGGGCACAGTCGGGGAAGGGTACCAGTTACATGCAAGATTCCCAGAGTTTCTGTGTTCTAGAACAATTCTTCAGAAGGTGAGAGTTGTCCCTTAAAACTGGAAAAGGCCAGGAAGTATAGTCCAGGCTAGTGCCCCAGGAGATTCAAGAACACTGATTTTTGAGAAACAAAACCATCAGGGTTCAGTGATTACTCAACAAGGTAAAGCCGTGTCTCTAGCCTAAGAAACCGAGGTTGACCCCCAGAACCTACATGATAGAAGGAAAGAGCCAACTCCTTCAAATTGTACTCTGACCTATAAACACACACACACACACACACACACACGCATGCACACACGCACACGCGCGCGCACACACACACAGAGTAAATAAATCAGTAAATAAAAATGCAGAAGAAAATTTAAGAAAAATGAATTACATAATTATTGCCTAAATTTCTATAAATTTACCTGAAAAGATAAGGTTTCTTATAAATGTCATCCTTCAGATTTTATCATTCTTAATTTGAGGATATATTACAGTGTGGATACATATTTTACGTTACTATCCTTTCCCATAGTGGCTAACTCTTACATCTTAATTTAGCCCATTTCTAGTAATCTGTGTATCATGGCTGTGGCTTACTGGGTAGAGTTCTGGCATCTGCCTCTGGCTGGGCTACATGGCTTCTCTCTGACTCCACCCTTCTTTCTCCCAGAATTCAGTTTAGTTTTTCCCTCCTGGCTAAGTTCTTCCCTGCTATAGGTCCAAAGCAGTTTCTTTATTAATTAATGGTATTCACAGAATACAGAGAGGAATCCCACATCACCCTGCTTAGTTTATTCTGTGAGTCATGCTCTGGTGTCCTTGAGTCCTCTGGTTTCTACAATCCTTCTTCCTCTTCCTACAGTTCTGCTTCATGTTTGGTTTTGGGCCTGTGCATCTGCTCCAATCAGCTGATGGATGAAGCCTTTCTAATGATGACTGGGCTAGGCATATATCTATTAATATAGCAGAGTATCATTAGGAATCATTTCATTGAGATTTTTGCTGTTTGGCTTGGTTTTAGTTTTTGTTTGTTATTTTCCTTTGGTCTGTCTTTTTTGGTTCTAGGCCAGGTCTGTAAGTCATCCTGGATTCTGGTTCCTGGTCATGGGCATGATCTCCCTCCCTATGGCTTTGGCCTCAAGTAAGGTCAGTCATTGGTTAGCCACACCCACAAGCTTTGAGCCACCGTTGACCCATCTTGCAAGTAGGACAGGCTCAGGGTTGAAGATTTTGTGGTTGGGTTGGTGGGCTCTTACCACATGGAATAAATCACCATCACCAGAAGCATCAAAACATAATTTGATTTTGCTGAGACAATGAATATCTCAGTCCCAGTATCATATTTAAGAGCTGGGATAAAAACTCCCTCCCTCAGGGTCTATTTGCAATAAGCCAGCATTTCCCTATATAGCCAAAAAAAATCAAACTTTGTACTGTTGTTGACCTTGATGACAGATGTGAGAGATTTATGGAAAAAAGAGACATCCTCACACACTTTAGAATATCCCCAATCTCATTCACAAGAACTAAATTATGATACTTAAACAAAGTAACAGATTCTGTCTGAGCAGTCATCTTGACTACCCTTACTGGAGTGGAAGACTTTTCTCGTGGTGTGCTGCTCTGACAATGCACCTCATTGGAGAAATTATTTCACTCCCAAAGCTAGTCTTGACCCAACATTCCTCAATGTCTCAGTTCTTCAATGCTCTCTTCCAATTGCAATGACTCTGTATCCACCTTTCAGGAAGCACTTTTACTCCTTGTTCAATTCCAGTTTCCTAAAAACTAACCTTTTGTTCTTTTCCACATTTTTTCATTACCTAAGATTAGGCAAGAAATCTTGAGTGTGAGGATGCAGGACAAAGAATCCTGGCGGGAGTTGGCTGGAGTTGGGGGGTCCTGAAAAGGGAGTGTACCGGTCCCCAAGCCCCACATTTGGGTGCCAAATGTTGAAGGTGAGGACATGGGTCAAAGAATCCCAGGCTAACTCCAAAATATTCCATTTATATTTTCTTTATTATAAGGAGTGAACTCACGAAATAGGAATGAGAAGTCCAACCTCAGCTGTGTAGCATGGGAACCAGAGAGAGAGAGAGAGAGAACCCTGGGTGGGAGGTTTCCTCTGGGTACCCAAAAGGTCACACCCTAAACTGGTCCAACCTCTTAAAGATTATAGGTTAACAGAGCTTCCCCATCAAATAAATATAACTATTGTTATTTCATCACCTCTTTTAACTGTCATATACTTAATAAAATATACATAAACACTAGAAAACATCTGCTTTACCTAGAGCTATATTTCAGTGATAAATATTTTTGGCTAAATGAAGCAGAAGGTGAACATTCAATCTTCAGAGAACCCTCATAAAAACAACCAACAATGAAAGAGACAAGGAAAAGACAGTCTGTTTAAATTATAAAATGGCCACATATATATTGTGTATGCTAATAATGCATAGACCTGACTCAGCTACATACATATTATTCTGGAAATGTTATGTTGTTGTGTCCTAATAAAGATTCTATGTCATCCTTTACAATATAATTCCTTTAATGGAGGCTTTCAAAATGTTTGACTTGGATTTTGATACCTTTTTATATATTTGGGATTTATCCTTTTATATTAGAGAAGCCTTGGATACCCTGTTAAAAGAGTTTTATATTATTTTGGCTTGAAAAGAATCATGAGACATATTGAAAGCTCAGAAAATGAGTCTCTGGCATGGAACAATTCCATTTGCTGCTAGGAGAAATTCTCACAAATTTAATGGCCTGATGCCACAGTTGTACTCTCACATACCTAAAGGCTAGAATTGTGAGACCTGGCAATATGACACTTCCTCTGTGGGAATCTACTAAGCTTTATTTTGGCCTTTGAAAGTTAGTTGAGCATTTCTGGGCAGTGTCAGCATTAACCAGAGCCTTACTTATTCAAGCAAACAATAGGTCTTGAAGCAACAGCTCTCTGAAGACTACAATACTTTTCTGAATTTGGGTTCTTGCATTCCAACAATAATGACCACAACAGCACAATACAACCAAGGTGGGTTGACCTCATTTGACAGGACATTATAATTATAAGCCCTACAAAGATAAATAAATTCCATCTTATTTACATGCTAATATAGAAGTGGACTCTGGATTTTGTTCCAAAAAGTCAGTTTTCATTCTGATGTTCAACAGACTGAGTACAGTTTTTGTTCTATGTCTAAGTTTTTGTTCTTAGTTCTATGTCATAGAGACAAAATCCAGTTTCAGGATTATATTCATTAGGTTTCAATATAATAATTCTCCTAATTAAGCACAATACTTTTTATAATGAAGGATATTTTTAACTTTTTTTGCATGGATGGTCACAGTGATGATGTCGTACATAATTTATTCCTTTTGTTTAAAGTATTATTATAGATTGCTTTAATTTTTAAAAGATTTATTCATCAAGTGGTCTGTCTGCATGCATGCTTACAGGCCAGAAGAGGGTGCCAGATCTCATTACAAATGGTTGTAAACCACCATGTGGTTGCTGGGAATTGAACTCAAGACCTTTGGAAGAGCAGGCAGTGCTCTTAACCACTGAGCCATCTCTCCAGCCCTAGATTGCTTTAATTTTAAATAAAAACAAAGCAAGATGAATTTTCCTTGACAAATTTATGATCAAGGACTGTCATGCTGTCATCTTTTTACCCTTTCCTTTTTGTAAACTTAATAGGATGAAAATCTCCCAAACAACGTAATAAAAACACATGATAATAAGTTGGGGATGGAAGGGAGATAAATGCATGTGTTAATTACACTTCTTATCACGGTGACTATATATCTGCTGGAAGCAACCTGAACAAAGGAGTAGTGATCATGTCCCATGGCTTTAAAGTGGCATCCAAAAAATTTGAAAAGGTGGGAGTCCATTGTGGCAAGGAAGGTTAGATTGATTCAGTCATGTCAGTTTAGGCATAGAAGAGTTCATGGTGACAGAAACATGGGACTAGAGCAGTTCAGCTCATGTCAGATTATTAAGCCAAGTGTAGAATGCAAAATGGCCCAAAACTACAATCTTCAAAGGTCTGACAATGGTAGACTTTGACTGAGCCAGTTCAGCTTCGCATCCTATGTCCCAAAATCTCTGAAATCAGTGTCACTAGCTGGTGATTAATGTCCAAACTTATAAACCTATAGAGGATATTTCACATTAAAAACACAACATCCCAACTTGGACACCACAAGATCATGGTCATCTCAAGATTAAAATGTGTTTACTTAAATGTGAAGACTATCCACATACTTACACTACTCAAAATATCAAAGTCTCCTTTGAGACTCTTGGTAAAGTCAATACAAGTTACACATTCCATGTGTAGAAAGATATGGTGTAAACACTCCCATTCCAAGAACAAGAAGCAAGAAGAGAGAAAGAATAGTTCAGACCAAACAATAACAAAACTTGATAAAACAAGGATCAGGCCCCACAGCTTCAGATCTGGAGTGTGGAACCCAAGGCAGCAGTATTGGCACTCAAGTGCACCTAAGAATCTGCACGTCCATCCCTGGTGTTGTCGTATGAAAGCACATAGAGTCTCTAGCTGTTTCCACATAGTGCCTGTAGCTCCTTAGTAGACATCAGATTTTCAAAGCATCTCTAACATCCTGAATTCCTCATTGGCCCTTTGGATTCACATTCACAGCTGCAGAGTGAACTCCTCTGGGCTGGGAATCCAAACATGGTCCTCAGTGACTGGCCTTATCTCCTTTTCTCCGGAACTCAGATGAAAAATTTGATGGCCCCATAACTTTTATTCTATATTCTGGCAAATGCAAAATCATGGACATGACCAAAAATTCTGAGACCAGCTCAAGATAAACTCTAAATCTCCTTTACAAACATTACAGCAGCCTCTGAGTGCCTGTATGTTGAACTGATTTCCTTGTGTGATCCCTTTTGAGAAGGTCACACTGCAGGTTCTCTGGACTTTTTCTTTTCAAAAGAAACTCTTTAAAATTAATTTGCTGAGTTACACACCGGAACACTTAATGGGAAGAATCTTGTCCTTATAATACCACTTCTGAATGGGTTCTTCTTTTTAAAATTTTTAAATTTTAATTACATATAGATGTGTGTGGATATGTGCATGTCGTTGCAGGTGTCTGCAGTCACTAGAAGAAAGTGTCAAATTTCCTGTTCTCTGCCCAATGAGGGTGCTAGAAATTGAAACTAGTTTCTGAGGAAAAGCAGCCAATGCTCTTAAGTGATAAACCATCTCTCCAGCATAAGGCTACACTAGATCATCTACATATATGTTATGGTTATTAGCTTTATGTTTCTGTAGGACTCCTAACAGTTGGAGTGAGAAGATATATCTCTGACTCTTTTGCCTGCCCATAGGACCCTCTTCCTCATACTGGGTTGCCTTGCTCAGCCTTGACATAATGGTTTGTTATGCCATGTTCAGTTGATTTCCCTGGGGGGTCTGCTCTTTTCTGAAAGGAAACAGAGGAGGAGAAGTGGATCTGGGGAAGGTAGGATTTGGAGGGAGCATGAAGGAGTGGAAGGAGTGAAAATCTGTACACAGAATGTATTGAAAATAAAAAAATAGAAAAAAGATCATTTCTGCCTCTCATCCATTCTTTTTTATTTTCTTTTTTCACATTTTTATTTAAAAAAAATTACCTTTCATTTAACATACCAATCCCAGTTCCCCCTCCCTTCCCTTCTCCCACCTCCCTACTTCCCCCTTATTCCTACCTTCCATCAATTCCTCAGAGTGGGTAAAGACGTCCTTGGGAAGTCAACAAAGTCTGGCACACCAACTTGGGGCAGGACCAAGCCCTTGTCCCACCCCCTCATCCCATATCAAGGCTGAGCAAGGTATTCTTAGTCTACTGAAGGACTTTATATAGGGTGGAATACTCACGGACTTTCCAAATCCCCCTTTAGCATGTCTATTGTTGTTGTCTTTGTTCAGCTTATATTGCATATAGTGTAACTTAATGTATTCTTTAAGGTGTTCAGCTTGTATCCTCATTGTGACGGCCAGGGAGAGTCACTCTTAGTATTAATGTTTGTTATAGCCTCTTACTTTAAAGCCATGTGTTCATTTCATCTGTGAGTTGGAGGTAATGGAAAGAAGGTGGTGGGTACACTACTAATTTTGCCTGGAACAAATACATGTTTGGCTCTTGTTAAGGATGTGTTTCTTTGACTGGAGAGATGGCTAGGAGTTAGGAGTATAACTGTGCTTGAGGACTTGAGATTGATCCTTCACACTCACATGATGGCTCCTAACTGTCTGTGACTCAGTTTCCAGGGGATTCGGTGTTCCTTATAGCCTCTTCAGGTACTAGTTGTGCAGGTGGTAAATGGACACATGTGTTTTGTATTGAATCAAGCTACCAGATGACTGATTGGGTAGATAACATAATGATAAAAACAGCATGTTTTTCTCTTCACATCCCAAAGGAACTTACCCCAGAGCAGAGATTGGGGCCATTTGCTATATTCAAAGTGTATCAAAGAGATTGATGAGCATGTAAGGGTATCATTCTTTATTTTAAATGGATAGGATTTTTAATTTGCCCTAAAGTCACTGAATCAAAAAAGCACACAATAAAATATTTCTTTATAGCTCCCAATGAAAACAGAAAAGAAAAATATTTGTAGGAAAAAAATGTTTTCGTACATGGGATGAAACAACATAAATTCAAAATGTACAGGTGAGGGTTAGCTCTATCACTTATTTTTAAAATGTTTATATGAATAGCTGGTCAAATCTAACAGGGCATCTCTCTTGAAATGTTATCTATATAGATTTCAAGTAGACCACATGGCTATATACTGTATTGGAATGGCCTCACAAGGCTCTGTCACAGAACAGGTAACAGAGAAAAACCTCAGAGTCCTTTCTTTCAAAGAGGGAACAAGTGGGGTTGAAGAAACTGTTCAAACTTCATCTTCTTTCCTGGTGACTTGAAGTCTCTCTGTTCTCTACCACCTGGGAATCCTAGAACTTCCAAAATCTGTGGCTTCTTCCAGTAAACTTTCTTATTCCTCCTAGACCCCCTTCTTCAGCCTCCAAAACCTCCTCTGTCTCCACCTAGACAACCAAAGTCACCTTCACCTTTAGGTTTGGCCCAGTCCCATGTTTGTTTCCATCAGTTTCTCCATCTTCTGTGGCCTCCTCGGCTGCTTTTGTGTCTTCCTCAATATTGAACCCTACAAAGGCAAACTCTTTAAAGGTCTCTTCAGTGGTGTCCTCTGACAGATCTTTGACAAACAGAGGTTTGGATGGCTGACTTCTTGCAATAGGCAACACCTGGTTCCTTGTAACTCCAGTCTGATTCTTCTGCCCTTGATTTCCAATTTATTCCAGAAGTTTATAGATTCTTTAGTATCTTCAAATGAAGCAGATTCAATAAATGCATGCCCTTTAAATTTGCTCTTTGGATTATGGGCACTTTGATAAAAGTTGCTTACTCAGATACTTCATGAAGAGTTTCTTCTGTTGCACTGTTGAAAAGGTTACATCAACCAAAGTTTCTGATTCACCACTCCAAGTGCTACTCTTTCCAGTTCTCTCTTGCTTTTGTCCTTTCTCCCATCCAAGTACTAACCAGGCCTGATCCTGCTGAGCTTCCAAGATCAGACGATATCAGGCATGTTCAGAGTAGTATGGCAGAAGAAGCCTTTGTTCTTTCTCTACAGAGTTGTAAAGTTAAACATATTGCCCATCAATTTCTGCCCCTACTTTTCTTCATAATATTCCTTTACATCAGCTTCTGTCTTAAATTCAATATGAGCAATCCCTTATTCTTCCCATCCTTGAGGACAAATCTGATCTCCATGGTATTTTCAAACACTTCTTATAATTCATTCCCAATGATGCTGAAAGAGAGGGGTTTTTTTTATAAATATAAAATGCTTCATTAATTTGTGTGTCGTCCTTATGCAGGGGCCATGCTAATCTTCTCAGTATTATTCCAATTTTAGTATATGTGCTGCTGAGATGAGCATAAAGGTGTCAATGATAGCTTTTATCTTTTCTGTTCCTTAAAAAGTGCAAAAGGGAAGGTGTAGATTTATGTCTTATAAACAAGGTTAGGGGAGAAGAAAAATACAGCTCTCAATTCCTCCTAGGCTACAATGAAGTTAGGCTTAGGTATCAAGGGAAATTACTTAATTACTGTTTTCAGCCAAAGCTCAACACCTTGTTAAATTAATATTGGAACTGATAAATGAACCAGTGCTTTATTTCCTATGAGTTTGTTAATATTCCATAAACCTTGCTAGTCTCACATGTAATAAACATTCTACCATGTTTATTAAGAATGTTTTCAATAATTTTAGCACACTGTTTTAGTGAGAATACTTTCTTATGAAGGAGTGCAGTTAATTGTGGACATCTATGGGAGTACCACGTAGAATAACTGAGGATTCTGGCTGGGTTTTCTGTACTCTGCCCAGATTCTGTTCTGCTCTTGGGCTTCCTAGAGGACAACCATGAACCTTCCCATAGTGAGTTACACATTACTTGTACTTTTCTTTCAGCCAGGGTATTTTTTCTCTCTTTAGTGTTCCTAATGATACAAATTTTATAATGATATTTTAGTTCCCTGAGGTAAACAGCTTGGTCTTTGAAGGAACAGAATCCATGTAACCATCTCGGTATCTTCTGTAATGTTGCAACATATTTTCTGTCCAGCTGAGAAAATGTAGCAGTGTGTATTTATTATATCTCAGACAAGCTGAGGATTAATATGAAGAAGAAGGGCAAGATTCCTGTCTTTTGAGAAATGAAGATCAATAAGTAAAAGTTTAGTACTTGAGAAATGTGCATAATCAGTGGTAAAAATCAATTAGGCCTCACTAATGCAAAAATTTAACAAATTATTGTTCTTAATTTCAAAGAAAAGAATTGTAAGGCACCTTTTAAAGCTGTATTGTATAATAATGTCTATTTTCTTTTTAGGGTGTGAAGATGACATTGTAATTTATGTCATATGACCACATAAATCCATGTTTGTGTGTAAACCTTTTTCTTTTATTGTTAATGATACATATTTTTTCTTTCTTCTCTGTATCTCCCTCCCTTCACAGAAAAGTCCTCCAGGAAACCATGAGAGCTCCCGAGTTCAGTCAACAAAGGAAGAGACGAGGAGAACCTCTGGAAGATTTATATCCACAAAACTGGGAGAAAAAACATAATCACATAATAACTTCAAAAAATAAACAATTCTCAATTTGAACAAAAGAACAGTGTGCCCTCAACTTCAATGTTAAAGACCAAAATAACAAGGACCTGTTGAGACCACAACAATAGTCAAGGGAAGGATTTAGAGAGTTCAGAAAGACCCAGGGACACTGTATGTTGCTATATGTAGGTAGAATCTCCATGTTCTATTGGGAGAAGAGAGTAAGGAAGCTCAGGAAGTTTATTCCTTGCCCAATAGTCATATATAAATGCCTGGATGGCTATAATTTTGTCTTTCTGTTAAAACTGTCCACAAAAGTAAGTGTGAAATAGCTGTATCTTTCTTCATGGTCAAGAATTCTAGAGTTCTTCATAATTCACTGGAAACTCCACTGTAAACTTTGGTAAGTAGATATTAAGTAAACCTAGACTTCAAGAGCAGAAAGAACCCCTATCTTTTCCCAGAGAATGAAGTTTAAATTGAATTCAAACACTTCAAGGGAGATAAGAACAATGCTGGGTATATAAATTTAAAAAAGCTTTTAGGAAAGCATTTTAACAATAAAGTGAAGCTCCTGTTGTTGAGTTTCAATCAACTGGATAAATGCTGCAAAACTTACTACCCCTTAACTAGCTACCAAAGAAAGCCCACTCCTTTTGCTAATTCTAGCCATAAGTGCTTCTCACAGCATCAGTCAATAAAACATTGTTGGGTTTACAGATAGTACAGAAACATTTTTCCAAAAAGTACTCCTCTGGTGAAGACATACCACCCCAATGATCAGAAACCACACACACACACACACACACATATATATAAGTATATACATAAATTCAAATATATGTATATATATGTGTGTGTGTGTGTGTTTGTACATATATTTAGTAAAATTTATAAAGAAGTACATTAATAGGTGGCCTATTGTATGAAGCACTGCTGAAGGCCTCTCAATATTCAAAACCTATTTAGAGAGTAGTGCAGGATGTCAGCTTTTAAAAATAGTTTCTGACGTATAATGTATATGTTAACTTAATCTTCAGCTCTCTTAAATTGGGACAATTACAACAAAAAAATCTGAATGAAGAAAAAATGAATAAATAAATAAATAAATAAATAGAAAGAAAGAGACAAAGAAACAAAGAATGAAAGAGAGAAGAAAGCATTAAAAAACCAAAGAAAGAAAAGTAGAGAAAAAGCCCTATTACATAAAATATGGTCAGTCCTGTAAAGGAATGGCATGGACAAGTAGAACATGATGATAGGATCATGGAGGTGGTAGGGAAGCAAGTAACAAGAAAGAAAGAATGCCAAAATTAGGAGGGACGGATAAATAGGAAAGTAACATATATTTGGATAGGAATGCATATTAATATGCACATATAAAAAATATATATATATAGAATTAAAATTGCTACATAAAATATTGTATATATACAAGTATATTTTCTTTTATGTATAATATATATTAGTTTATGTAACAAAAATTAGTGAGAAAAGAGACCATGAATGTTCTATGAAAGGAATTTTTTTGTAAATTGTTTTTATTGGGCTATAGCAACAAGTGTTCCTAACCACTGAGTCATCTCTCCAGCCGACCCTCACCTCAAATTAAAAAAATAAATGAAATAAATGATGTGGTTATGTGCACATGAGTACAAAGGCCAGAAGAGAGTGTTTGGATTCTCTGGAGCTTGAGCTGCAGGTGTATGTGAGCCACTCAGTGTGGGTGTTGGGATCTAAACTCAGGTCAATTTTGCTATCTCTCTAACCCAAGTGACAATCTTTTAAATGTATATTCTAATGTGTAAAAGAGCCTGCCTGATGCCTGAAACTTTACAACCCATAAAACAAGGTGCACTTGTTGTAAATAAGCTTTAATCGATAATTTAAAGACAGAAAGACACCAACCTGCTTTTTGTTCTTTCAATTTGAGTACCATCCAAAAATAGTCAAAATGTGCTCCCCTGATTGCTTTGAGTTTTGACTAAAATAATGCAGTTTCTGTGTGGTTATTTGAGGTGTAAGCTAGCCAGGCGGCCGGGATAAACAAGCGGGTCCTTCTCCTCCTACACATCAGTAAAAACAATTTTGCTATGCAGTATATTTTACCTAGAGAATCAAGCTGCTCTTACCTTGTTTCATTCATTTTGTTCATAGATGAAAAACACCATCTCTCTTACCTCCAACCAAATGTGATTTTCACAGTTCGCATCAATGGAATACTGATGGGTTAAAAGATTGCACAGGATTATCCTTCCTATTTAGCTCAAACATTCCTCTAGTGAAATTGGCACCACCCCAATGCTCAGAGACCATATGTAAATAATATAAAGGGGAGGTACATTCTTTGGTGGTGAATAGTATAGTAGCCTCATATAGAAATTTATTGACAGTGGGATGAGAGGCAGTGTCTAAGACCTCTCAGTATGCAACAGAGACACCCTGTCATGGTGAGGAGTAGAGGAGCTGGGCTATTTTCAGGACCCAGGCTCAACATGACATATACTGAATTCAATTTTCCCAGGTGGTAGTGACCCTCTGATTCAAAGAATTTAAATACCTTCAGATAGACTATCCTAGGGAGCAACCAAATTCAAGAAAATCACATCCTTCATCAACCTCAGTCTCATCTATGAAATGGTGTAAGACATTGATGAATACAGGTAAGAATGAAAAACTTATCCTTTTGTGAATAACATTGAGTTCCTAAGTGTCACAATCAAGAGATTTGCTTGTCTTGGATGAGGACATCAAATAAAAATAGTCTTTGACCAGCTATTTCACAGACTGTATTCAAAGAAATTAGAAAACCTTGCATTAGGTAATAGTTCCCATGGCTTGGCACTTTCCAAGGATTTACCCAAAGTCTGATTTGGAAACTTCAATGTGGGTGGACGTTAAAAGGTGTACAATGGCACATACCTTGGAACCTTAAAATACTCCAGTATACCACTGCTTCTCAGCTGTTCTATGTTTTTGAGCCCATGATATGAGCGGAGAGTATTCTGCCATGATTAACAGGTAACCATTATGACCTAATTGTCTGTCACTATGTACTAAACTTCCACATACTAAGCCAACCACACCCACTCATGTCCTCAAACTATCTCTTCTTTTAGTTTATCAAAGCCTCTTAATGACTTGTAACTATTTTATTCCCCTTACCACACAGTTAAATACTATGATTACAATCTAGCACACATGTAAGCAAAGGCATCACTATGCCATTCTGGTATACTGATGTATTCTCATATTTCCAGAATGAAGACACACTTTTGTGCCCCTGTCTCAATCAGTCCCTTGTAACTCAAAGGAAAAAAAAGTGAGCTTCTTACTCTCCTCATTATGTGAACTTGACCCCAAAGGCAGGGTGAAAATAAGAGGACAAAATTGGTGAGTAAATAAATGTTCCCATATGAAAAAAAAAACATCACCACACACTGAAGGACAGAATAAAACACCTTCACTGAACAGACACACACGCATAAACTCATATCCAGGAGAAAACAAAATGATACCTATGCTCACAAGCACATATACTCACATATATTTTATGCCATTGGTAACTGAAGGTGAATGTTTACTCTGGATTCTTAGTAAATTATCTTTTCTCCCTTGGGAAAAGCTTTTCATAAACCAGTATGAAGTCTATCCCTAAGTCATTAATCTACAGAGACAACATGATTATGGTTGTGATCTATGGAAAAACATAATTTTCTCCTTGAAGAAGAGAAAATATTTACCAACATGTGTCAAGGAAGGCCCTTTTTGCTAACAACTTTTCGTTATTCATGATGCCCAACTGTTAGGTCTCAATAGAGAATACTTATTTAATTTAATTGCCTGAAATGCTAATCTTTATGTTTTGAGAATGCAGTCTTTTGTATCCTTACAAAAGTGAAGATAACTGATTGACCTTTGGCCTCTGCATGTGGGTTACATTGTGTTTTCCTGTGGTTTCCCTTGAAGTATAATCAGAACCTCTCCATGGTGCCTGTGCTGACATTTTGGATACTATTTCCCATTCTAGGATGATTTGTAAGTTCTTGATGCAGGCAAAGGGGCTTTGTTGTAAACTCATCTTGATAGACCATAATTTATTAATTGACAAGGTAGTCCTGGTTCTCTCAGAAAGGAAGAAGGTGAATAGTGGCATGTAGGAAAGAGAAGGATTGAAAATTAGGAAAAGAAAAGAGGACAAAGAAACTGTGACTGGTAAATGAATGAACCCCTCTTTCAAGGAAGAAGGTGGAGGGAGGAGGGGTGGGGAGGTAGTGGGAGGGGACCTGGAGAAGGGGAAGAAACGTAAAAATTTTATTTCTTTAATTATGTTTTTGAATGGAAAAAATAAAACAAAACAATGTATGAAAAAAAAGAAAAAAGAATAGATATCCATGGTGAGAAGAGTATGTGTGTCTCTTATTTGATAACTAGACTATAATTGATGTTTCATTATGCCCCCTTTTTTCTTTTTGTGTGTGGGGGGTTCGAGACAGGGTTTTTCTGCAGCTTTGGAGCCTGTCCGGGAACTAGCTCTTGTAGACCAGGGTGGCCTCAAACTCACAAAGATCTGCCTGCCTCTGCCTCCCGAGTGCTGGGATTAAAGGCATGTGCACCTGGCTCATTATACCACCTTTGAGACTTGTGTCTGTATGGGGCTTCTACCATAAACACATTTTGGTTCCTTGATTTTGTCTTAAAACTTGGAGAGGGCTAATATTAATTATTTCTTCCTATAATCACTGTATATAAGAATCACATTGTGATATCTTCGGTTTATTTGAGGCTTAGCTTCTTCTCCAGAGGACATACATAAAATAATTTCCCCCTTGTGATTCTATGGATTTGTAAAATCAAATCCAATATTAGTTAAAAATTATGGAAGATGCTATTCATTTTTCCAACTGTGATTCCGCAGCATCCTCACAAGGAAGGCTCTCTAGCTATGAACTTTCATAGGTGGAAGTATTTCTACATTTTGACCCTTACTGTACTCCAAAGACAGTAGGGTTGAGGTTCTACAAATAAAAATAAATCAGGTGATTCAGAATATAACTTTGTTAAGTAAAACACAAAATCTTTGAAACCTGAAAACATTGAACTCTTACTATTCCACAGGTTCTAAAAAGTATCCCAAACAAGTTTAAAAATCTCTGCTTCTACTTATGTTCACCATGATAGAAGACACAACCTTTTGCAACATGGTACTACATATCTACTAGCAAAACCTGAGACCTAACCAGCATTTCAATCTGCAGGGCACCCTTCAGAGTGTACTGATAATGGGCATGCTAATTGCTTTAAGAAACATTGTCTGACATGCACTTTTTCAACTTTTTTGTTACTGAATATATGTAGTAAGAGCTATCATTGGGTCAAAAAAGTCTTTACCATCACTTGAGGCTGAACCAAGGTCTTTCTTCTGTATCTAGGCTGAACAAGGTATCCCTTCAGTACTAGGGATAAGTACTGGTTCTACCACTGGTGGCCCCGCAAACCATTCATGCCTCAGAAATGTCACCAGCCACAAGGCCTAGTTTTGTTTTATTCTTCATCCTCTCCATCATAGACAATCCAGAGTCAGTGAACTCCTACAAGCTCAGGTCAGCTCTTTATGTGGGTAACTCCATCATGGTCTTGGCTTCTTTTCTCATAATATCACTCCTCCCTCTCTGTGACTGTATTCCAGGAGTTTAGTCCAGTGCTTAGCTATGGATCTCTACACCTGCTTCCATCAGTTACTGGATGAAGGTTCTATGATGACAAGGTAGTCATCAATTTGATTATAGGGGAAGGGAACTTTAAGTACCTTCTCCACTATTGCTTAAATTCTTAGCAGGGGTTTTCCTTGTGGTTTCCTTTGAGTTTCCCTAGTACCTGTTTTCTGGCAAATTCTACAATGACTACCTCTTTCAAGATATCTCTTTCCTTGCTCACTCATGGTGTTGTATACCCAACTCTACCTTCCCAATCTCTAAAGTTCTTCCCACTCCTTTCTCTGCTTCCCACTACCCTGCCACCTTCGCCCCTCCCACACACTGCCAATTTACAACTCAGATAATGTCAACTTCCTGTTCCTGGGGAGTGGGAGTCCATGTATGTCTCTCTTAGTGTTCTCTTTGTTTCCTGGAACTGTGGAATACAGGATGATTATTTAATAACCACTTAAGAATGCAAACATCCTGTGTTTGTCTCTCTGTGTCTGAATTAGCTCATTCACGATGGTTTTATTCTATTCCTTCCATTTGCATATGAATTTCAATATGTCATTGTTTTTTACCACTGACTAGTACTTCATTGTGTAAATGTACAACATTTTCTTTATCCATTCAACAGAAGAGAGGTATCCAGGTTGTTTCTAGATTCTGGCTACTACAAAGAATGCTGCTATGAACATAGCTGAACAAAGGTCTTTTTAGTATGATTGAGCATCCATTAAGAATATGCCAAAGAGTTGTATTGCTGGCACCTAAGGCAGCTTGATTCCCAGATTTCTAAGAAACTGCCTTACTATTTGTCAGAGTGGTTGTACAAGCTTTCTTTCCTACCAGGAACGGAGGAATGTTCTCCTTACTCTTCATCCTCTCCATCATAGACAATCATTGGAAGTTTTGACCTTAGCCATTCTGACTGATGTAATAAGGTATCCCAGAATCATTTTCTTTTGCATTTCCCTGATGGCTAAGGATATTGAACATTTCCTTAAGTGCCTTTTTGCCATTTGAGATTCTTCTCTTGAGAATTCTCTGTTTAGTTCTGTACCCCATTTTTAAAAAGGATTATTTGGAAATTTGATGTCTAATTTTTTGAGTTTTTTTTTGTTTTCTTTTTATTTATTTTTATTGCTTTATAAATAATAATATTCAAAATTTCCACTTCCTCCCCTCTGCCAATATCCTTCCCAATCCCCCACTCACCCTCTCCCCGCCCCCTCCAGTCCTAAGGGAGGGTAGGGTGCCCTACCCCGTGGGAAGTCCAAGGCTCTCCCCATTCCATCCAGGCTTAGGAAGGTGTGCATCCAAATAGACTAGGATCCCAAAAAGCCAGTGCATGCAGTAGAGACAAATCCCACTGCCATTATCATTGGCCCTTCAGTCTGCCCCCATTGTCAGCCACATTCAGAGATTCCAGTTTGATCCCATACTCGTTCAGTTCCAGTTCAGCTGGCTTTGGTGAGGTCCCATTAGATCAGGCAACTGTCTCAGTGGATGGACCAACCCCTCGGGGTCCTGACTTCCTTGCTAACATTCTCCTTCCTTCTGCTCTTCAACTGGATCTTGGGAGGTCAGTCCAGTGCTCCAATGTGGGTCTCTGTCTCTATCTCCATCTGTCATCTGACGAAGGTTCTATGGTGATATTCAAGATAGTCATCAGCCTGACTACGGGACAAGGCCAGTTCAGGAACCCTCTCCTCCAGTGCCCAGGGTCCTATCTGGGGACATCCCCGTGGACAACTGGGAACCCCTCTAGAGCCAAGCCTCTTGCCAAACCCAAAATGGCTCCCTCAATTAAAATATCTTCTATCCTGCTCCCATATCTGTCCTTCCTCCATCTCAACCATCCCAGTCTCCCAAGCTCTCCCCAACCCTCTCCTTCTCCCTTCTCTCTCCCCCTCTCCCCTTCCCCCACCTATCCCCAACACCCATACTCTCAACTTTTACCTGGCGATCTTGTGTACTTCCAATTTCCAAAAGGATTTATATATATATTTTTCTTTGGGTTCACCTTAGCTACTCTAGGATCACGAACTATAGGCTCAATGTCCTTTGTTTATAGCTAGAATCCACTAATGATTGAGTACATAGCATATTCATATTTTTGGGTCTGAGTTATCTCACTCAGGATAGTGTTTTCTATTTCCATCCACTTGCATGAAAACTTCAAGATGTCATTGTTTTTTACCGCTGAGTAGGACTCTAATGTGTAGATGTGCCACACTTTCTTTATCCATTCTTCCATTGAGGGGCATCTAGGTTGTTTCCAGGTTCCGGTTATTACAAATAATGCAACTATTAACATAGTTGAACAAATGCTTTTGTGGTATGATTGGGCATCCCTAGGATATATTCCCAAGAGTAGTATTGCTGGATCCTGAGGTAGGTTGACTCCCAATTTTCTGAGAAACTGCCACACTGATTTCCAAAGTGGTTGCACAAATTTGCATTTCCACCAGCTATGTATGAGTGTTCCCCTTACTCCACATTCTCTCCAGCATAGGTTATCTTTGGTGTTTATGATTTTAGCCATTCTGACAAGTGCAAGAAGGTATCTCAAAAATGCTTTGATTTGCATTTCCCTAATAGCTAAGGAAGTTTAAAATGTCCTTAATTATCTTTTGGCCATTTGAAATTCTTTTGTTGAGAATTCTCTTTGCAGTTAAGTACCCCATTTTTTAATTGGGTTATTTAGAAATTTAACGTCTAGCTTCTTGAGTGCATTATATATTTTGAAAATCAGTCCTTTGTCTGATGTGGGGTTGGTGAAGATCTTCTCCCATTCAGTAGGTTGCCTTTTTGTCTTAATGAATGTGTCCTTTCCTCTACAGAAGCTTCTCAGTTTCAGGAGGTCCCATTTATTCATTGTTGCTCTTATTGTTTGCGCTACTAGGGTTACACATAGGAAGTGGACTCCTGTGCCCAAGTTTTGCAGGCTACATCCCACTTTCTCTTCTATCAGGTTCAGTATGGTCAGATTTGAATTGAGGTCTTTAATCCATTTGGACTTGAGTTTTGTGCATGGTGAAAGATATGGATCTATTTTTATTCTTCTACAGGTTGACAAACAGTTATGCCAGCATCATTTGCTAAAGATGCTGTTTTTCTTCCATTGTATAATTTTAGCTTCTTTGTCAAAATCAGGTATTCATAGGATTAATATCTGGATCTTCAATTCAGTTCTATTGGCTAACGTCTCTGTTTTAATGCCAATACCAAGCTGTTTTCATTACTGTGGCTCTGTAATAGAGTTTGATATCAGGGATGGTAATGCCTCCAGAAGTTCCTTTATTGTATAAGATTTTTTGGCTATCCTGGGTTTTTTCTTTTTCCATATAAAGTTGATTATTGTTCTCTCAAGGTCTGTGAAGAATTTTGTTGGGATTTTGATGGGGATTGCATTGAATCTATAGATTGCCTTTGGCCACACCTGCTTGTTTTTTAGGTCCGTTTGATTGGAAAACATTTTCCCAACCCTTTAGTCTGAGGTAATGTCTGTCTTTGAGGTTGAGGTATGTTTCTTGTAAACAGGAAAATTCTGGATCCTGCTTACATATCCATTCTCTTAGCCTGTGTCTTTTTATAGGTGAATTGAGACCATTGATATTAAGAGATAATAATGACCAGTGGTTGTTAGCTCCAGTTATCTTTTGGTAGTATTGTTTGTGTGTTTCCCTTCTTTGGGTTATGCTGCTGGTGGTTTATCAGATGCCTCTGTTATTGTGGGTGATTGAGGTTTTCCTTATAGTACTTTCTGTAAAGCTGGGTTTGTGGGTATGTATTGTTTAAGTCTGTTTTTGTCATTCAATGTCTTGTTTTCTTCATCAATGGTGAATGAAAGCTTTCCTGGGTACAGTACTCTGGTCTTGCACCCATTGTCTTTTATTGTCTGCAGCACATCTATCCAGGACCTTCTGGCTTTCATGATTTCCATTGAGAAGTCAGGTGTAATTCTGATATGTTTACCTTTATATGTTACTTGACCTTTTTCCTTTGCAGCTCTTAATATTATTTCTTTGTTCTGTATGTTTTGTGTTTTGACTATTATATGGCAAGGAGATGTTTTTTTCTTTTTGATCCAGTCTATTTAGTGTTCTATAAGCTTCTCGTACCTTCATAGAGATATCCTTCTTTAGGTTGGTATAGTTTTCTTCTATAATTTGTTGAATATATTTTCTGTGCCTTTGAGCTGTAATTCTTCTCCTTCTATCCCTATTATTATCAGGTTTGGTCTTTTCATGGAGTCCCAGATTTCCTGGATGTGTTGTGTTAAGAATTTGTTGGATTTGTTGTTTTCTTTAATCAATGAGTTTATTTCCTCTATAGTATCTTCAGCGTCTGAGATTCTTTCTTCTATCTCTTGTATTCTGTTGGTTATACTTGTCTCTATAGTTCCTGTTCATTTACCCAGATTTTCCATTTCCAGAGTTCCCTCGGTTTGTGTTTTCTTTATTACCTCTGTTTCAATCTTCAAGTCTTGAACTGTTTCCTTCACCTGTTTAATTGCTTTTTCTTGGTTTTCTTGGGTATCTTTGAGGAATTTATTAATTTCTTCCAGCTTTTTGTTTGTCTTCTCTTCCATTTCTTTAAGGGAGTTTTTCACTTCCTCTTTAAAGGTGTCTGTCATTTTCATTAAGTAACATTTAAAATCATTTTCTTCTATATCTTCTGGGTTAGGATGATCAAGTCTTTCTGTTGTGTGTCCGATGGTACCATGTTGCTTTTTAGGATGTTGGAGGAGTTCTTGCATTGGCACCTTCCCATCTCTTCCTTCAACTCTATGTCTCTTATGTCTACCAAGAATTGGTCTCCACAGAGCTCACAGGGAACAACATGTTGGGGATGGGGTGAATGGTTGTCTAGCAGACAGGCTCCCTACTGGCTGCTCTTATGTTCACCAAGTATTGGTCTCCATGGAGCTCACAGGGAATGACGTGTTGGGGGCGGGGTAGATGGCTGTCTGGCAGACCTGCTCCCTGCTGGTGCTGGGAATGCCAAAAGCACCTGGGGAGGGGCACCCTGGCCTTTCTCCCACATGGAGGTTTTAGGGAATTGGGAGTCCGTGGTCCCAGGGCCACTGTTGTCTCACCTCTTATGTCCACCAAATCTTACTATTTTTCTAAACATGTGTTTATCAAGTGAGTGATAGAGGTTGAAGCCAAAGCCTGGATCTTTAAAAAACAAAGGAGGAATTAATGCTTTTTACCTCACACATTTGATGGATCTGTTCATAATCTGTTCTTTTCTCACCATTTTTTATGGTATCCCATCCCTGCCCATTCTCTTTTTCTATTAATTTTAATGACCTTGTGCTATACCCAGTGTGTCAGTGCCCTGGTCACAACTCCTTCCTGATGGCCAGGATGAGTCTGACAGAAGACCTAGATTATGAGGTCACATGAGTAGTGCTGATGTCTCCCACAATATATAAGGTGGGAGGAAGCAGGCAGCTCTTGCCCGCTATCGCAGGCAGGGAAGACAAACCAGGTCCCTAACCCAGGATTTCTCCAGCTTGCTTGCAGGATCTTGAAGATGGTGCTCCCCCCTGCCTGATGCCAAAAAAGAAGGTACAAGAGAACTACAATAAAAATCATATTCATCTACTTGATGGCATTGAGTTTGCCTTCATGTTTTTCATCCTGAAGATAATACTACTACATGTAGGCTATGTGGGGGAGAAGTCTGTCCTAACATTAAAGTAACTCAATACATGAACAGAGTGTATTTTGTAAGACCACAGCAAGAAGAAAGGAACTTGGTAAAGAACATTAAATGCTGCCTGCCCTCTCGATATAGCACCAATATTTGATTTCTCTCGCATGAACTTTCAAAGATTTTATCACTGTCTTCAATAATTTTGGTCAGTTAGAAGATAGACATAGGTCACTAATGATCTAACCAACTTTCAATCGAATCTCTCACTCACCATGAGAGAATAGGAGAGCTGAAAGTACAAATTCCTCATCACCAAAGTCTCATCTTAAATTTGGTTTCTTTCTCTTGTCTTCTCTTACTTCTCTGATGATTTTCTGCCTAAATGTGAGTTCACTGGTGTTGGTTAAAGTTATAAGTAAAATGATTTTAGGGTAGGATTTATGACACATGTCAAGGCTAATATTGGACTTCCGAAGGCAAGAAGGCTTTAAAAGTTATCCTCCAAGATTTTTCTTGAATCATTGGCTGAATAAAACATCCTTAATATTTACTCATATTTTGCAGTGTTTCTGTTTGCTGATAGTTACCTTTTTGTCTTGAAATATTTTAATTTTATGTAGTTTCATTTATTAATTTTTGAGAGTATTTCCTGTTCTAAAAATCCCTCCCAGCAAGGCCCTTGGCCAACAAGTGGCCCTGATTCAGTTCCAGCAGATCCAGCAGAGGGGTAAGTGTGCCCCCCCCCAACCCGGCTACCCAGATGCCCCGGAAAGGGAGCACAGGTGCACTCCAATCCCTTAACCTTTCTGGCCACTCAGCGGGGCTCGTCCCTGGCTACTGGTTTTCTTACTTATCCCACCCCAGCTTGCCCCCAAGCACCCCTTTCCATCTGCAGAGTCCCAGGATCTCCCAACTCAACCTACTTTAGGGCTGAGGCTCTGGGGACAAAGTGGTGAGTGTAAGGCTGCAGGGGTTTCTTTGTTCCACTGAGTCAGCATGTACCAAGCCCACTGCCCTTTTGTCTGTGAGGTCCTTGGCCAACAAGTGGCCCTGAT
>PVIU01013254.1:0-56772 GCA_004026605.1 Ondatra zibethicus | reverse complement strand
TTTTTTTTAACCTGAAATATCATACTGGCTGTTCTGGAAGCCACTGGCTTCTTGAAGTATTTATTTATTAAGGAATGCTGTTCTTGTCACACAAATTTCAGTTCTCATGGCTTCTGAAAAACAGTAACGTCATTCATTATCTCTTAAAATGTATTATTAGAAATGCATGATCTTTCTATCTTTTGTGTAAATATCTTGGCATGAGCTGCCATGATCTTAATATGGACAGTCATGTGATGGCTATGACGACCTTTGAAATCCCTTCTAGCCATCAACAACAATGAATTCATGAACTTGGACTTCAGATTACCAGCAGACACATTGAAATTTCCCTTTGTCTCCTTCTGTTCTTGAAGAGTAGGTTAACAGATATTGATTTTTATTTCTCAGCCTACAGAGAAATGAGTGTTTCAGTGTTGACGTCTTTATGATCTGTAGTTTCCTGTCTTTTTAATAGCGTCGGTGCAGTACTATAAAAAAGATCTTGGTCATAAAAACTGTTTAGCAGATAAAGTTCTTTTACCCAAGCAAACATAGCTGGAAGAATCCACTTTCTTAGAGAAAGTCTTGGTGATCACACCAAGAAGAGAAGCATTAGAGGGGTTGGAAAGACTCCTGAAAAGATGGCCAAATTGTTTATTGTTATCTGTGAATGGTTGAGCAAACTTTAAAACCTGGTTCAGCAAAGGTGTTGTCTTGGTCAATAATAAGTGCAAACTTTAAAACCTGCTTCAAAACAGGTATTATCTTGGTCAACAGTATTTGAGTCAGACTGGTTTACGTTATACTGCAACGACAAACAGCTCCCTAGATATTTACTAACTTTAACAAACAGTTTATTTATTGTTCATGGTACATTATCAAAGTAGGCTAAAGTGAATTACGTTCCACAGAGTCTGGCACTAGGCCATGGCAACATTATCTGGCTTTTTGTTTGTTTTGAGACAGAGTCTCACTAAGGAACTCAGGCTGGCCTTGAACTTGTATGTAGCTATCCTCTTGCCTCTGGTTCCTGAGTGATGAGATTATAAGCATGAGCCACCAGCTCCATCTAATGTCTTGGGGTAATGTGCCAGCTTGTCTGTGGCTGGAAAAGAAAACATTCCAGATTTTTGCCTTCCCAGTAAGTGTTTTCCAAGCAGTGATACTATGATGATATTGCTTACTGTCATTCTGTGGGAAAAGGACAGGAATGCATAGCTCTGGACATGCTCAGAAGAGATGGCCTAGGATTATGCCCGAGCGTTAGAAACCTTAACCACAGCAACCAAAGTGGACTGAATGTTTGGTGTATTCCAGGCCATAAGCCTTACCATCTTTGTTTCAGCCAATCCACACTGTAAGGACTGTGCTTCCATGAGGTCTTTTCCTCAGGGAAGGAGATAGGGATGAAGGAGGGACGCTAAACACCTTGGGAGGCCGTCTCCACCTGTGGACAGTGCCCTGTGTTCTCTGTGAGCTCTGCCAGCTGAGGCCAAGGCACAGGCCATTTGCACTTGGAGGCTGAGGAGAGCAGCGGCTGCCTTTACCATGAGAATAATGCTCCTGCATCAGAAAGAAAGAGGAGAGGGAGCTGCAGGGTCTTTCCCCGCGCCACAGGGAAACTATTAGCTTGAGTACAAACGTGTTGTCTCGGATCATAAACATGGAAAAGTAATGTCACATGAGACGACCGTGCTAAATGTTTGAACCAACATTGAAAATATGAAGCATTGGGGCTGAAAAGATGGTTCAGAGGCTAAAAGCATTGACTGTTCTTGCAGAGGACCCAAGTTCCTTTCCTAGCACCCAAAACAGGCAACTCACAACTGCCTTTTACCCCAGCTCCAGGGATTCCAATGCCACCAGCCTCTGGCCTCTGCCAACATCTGGACAAATTCACACTCATGCATACACATAATTAAAAATAAAAACAAATCTTTAAAATATGTGGCATGTATAGGTACATATATAATCAATTTGAGAGATGTGTGCATGAGAGAATTCTGAAGTGTTTGTTTATATATATGAGGATTGCACATATCTAATGTATGCATAGACTATAAACTACTTAGTAGTCATTCCATGAATTCATCCTTGCCATCTTCTCTCCATCTATCTGAACCAGTGGCCAGCAGAAATATAATTTAGTCCACATGTGCAATTTAAAAAATTTGTGTTGAGCTGGGCGGTGGTGGCATACGTCTTTAATTCCAGCACTCAGGAAGCAGAGGCAGGTGGATCTCGGTGAGTTCGAGGCCAGCCTGGTCTACAAGAGCTAGTTCCAGGACAGGCTCCAAAGCTACAGAGAAACCTTGTCTGAAAAAACAAAACAAAAAAAAATGTGTTGATGTTTAAAAAACTTAACAGAAACAAGTGTAGCTAATCAAATAATATCTTTCATTCAACCCAGTTTTAACCCAATATGATCACTTCAGCTCAGGGAATTAGAAAGGCATTTCATTTTTTTTGTGCCTGGTTTTAAGAATTCTGCATATACTTTATGATACATTGCAATTTGCATATTCCACTATCTTTGGACATTCTTGATTTGTAGTCATTGTTCATAAAATACACAATTGGGAAAAAGGCTTCGTGTTCAGAGTATACCAAGGCTGCTTAAAATGAATGAATGAGCCCAACAATGAAGGCCAAGCTGATGGTGTGCTTATGCGCAGTTCTAGAAATAATGTATATGCATGAAACGTGTGCTTTTGAATTTTTAAAAAATTATTGGCATGAGCGTTTGCCTGCACATCTGAAGGTGCACATATGTGTACAGTGCCCACAGAGATCAGTGGGAACTGGAGTTACAGATGGTTGTGAGCTTCCGTGAGGGCGTGGACACAGGACCCAAAAGCAGTAAGCGCTTCTAGCTGCTGAGCCATCTCTCTAGCCCCGGCTGCGTCCTTTTTAATATGAACCTCGGCTTGTAGATTGAGAACACAAGTACACTTTCCTTCAAGGGACCCTTCCTGCTAGGAATCCACAGAAGCACCTGTTCTCTCTCCAGCCAGCTGGAAGAATTTCCTGTGGGGGGCTGAGGTAGCTGTGTGTCTATGCAATGGGGCTGCAAACACCTGGATCTTGGATATGCATTCTCTGTGGCCTGCTGTCTGACAGGGCAGCTCTAGTGTAGTGATCTGAGTTCCCCTCCTGGGAAACAGGAGGCTTATCTGCATTTTCATCCACTGATAGACATGCGGGGCCTCTGCCTCACCTGATTTACTGAGAGTCTTCACTCCAGCAAGACCCCCAGTGTTGGAAGCAAGCTGTCCAAGAAGATTTCTCAACATTTCTTTGGGTCAGAAGTTCTTTTCTATATTTTATTGAGATCCAGAGCTTCAAAATAGTATGGCCTTTCAGAGAGGAGTCTCCATGCCTAAGATCTGAAAGATACACTCATTGGTCACAGTACTCAGTGAGTGCTGGATTTGGGTCTGGTGAGCTAGCAGTCCATCAGTTCATTACAAACAACCTACAGAGCACTGTTGGTGTCCCTATAGACGAAGCAAAGCTTGACTGAGAGAGGCTGAGGAACCACTGGAGCTTGGGGTTCAAGTCTAACTTGTCTCATAGGGCAAGTCAGAAACAAGTTGTGGTGGGCCCAAGGACATTTAGTGACAGGACACAGGTTCTCTTTGAGGTGTGTATAGACACGGGCTCTTTGAGGTGTGTATAGGCACAGGCTCTCTTTGAGGTATGTATAGACACGGGTTCTCTTTGAGGTATGTATAGACATGGGTTCTCTTTGAGGTATGTATAGACATGGGTTCTCTTTGAGGTATGTATAGACATGGGTTCTCTTTGGGGTATGTATAGACACAGGCTCTCTTTGAGGTGTGTATAGACACAGGCTCTCTTTGAGATGTGTATAGGCACAGGCTCTCTTTGAGGTGTGTATAGGCACAGGTTCTTCTTGAGATGTATATAGACACGGGATCTCTTTGAGGTGTGTATAGGCACAGGCTCTCTTTGAGGTGTGTATAGACATGGGTTCTCTTTGAGGTGTGTCTTAATTACTGCATCTCTTCCCTTTGGCACTAGGCAGTGTTGAAGTCTCTATATATTTAGTTAGGCGTTTTAAATTACCTGTCATGAAGGTTGTCTAGGCAATACCCAGATGATAAGGAATATTTTCCACATCTCCCTTCCTGCTGGCCCTTCTTTGAATGACCTGGTGACATCCCAACTTCATTGAAGAAGGCTGTTTTCAGGTTGCATTTGTGTAAAGAGATTATACTAATCTTGTACGATAGATAGATAGATAGATAGATAGATAGATAGATAGATAGATAGATAGATAGATAGATAGATAGATAGAGAGAGATAGATAGATAGATAGATAGAGAATGGTTGTATATTTGGTTACAAATGAATCTCGTGTTGATTATCTCACCATGATAGCTCCGTACAATCATTTAAATATGATAATAGTTCATATTAACGACGAGCTTAATTTAACAAAATAATATAGCACAATAGGAAATACACACACATGCATGCACACACAAACACACACAACCAGCATCTGTATATTGCTGTGTGACTTCTCCTGGGGAAATGTGAACACTGACTCATGCTGGGTAGGGCGCTAATCAGCTCTGGAAACAGAGGAGATGTGCTAGAAGCCAGACCAGTTATAGACCCTTGGTACTGGATCTTCCCATGAACAGGATTGCTGTAGGGGCCAACCCCTTACCTGCGGGAGAAAACTAGAATGTCCCTGTTGGTGTCAGGGTCACCAAATGGTGGGAGAGAAGGAAGGAAAGGTGGTGAGTGGCAAGAAGCTGCCAAGAGGCAGCGCCACAGTGCTGATGCTGGCCTGTTCTTTGAAGACATCCTGCCGGGTGCGCATGAACCTGAAGGGAGAAAATAGCACATAGGCACTATGACGAGACCAAGTGGTCCATATGGACATCAAACTCAGCATGATGGCATTGCCAGACTTTTCTCCTCTGGCACAAAGAGCTTTCGAGCCCTGCTTGATAATATTCCAAAAAGAAAATGAGAAGCTACAGCTCCCAAATGTTCTGCTTAGGTCCTGGAAATGACTAAAGCGTTTATCCTGACTCCAGCGCAGCTGTTGCAGATGGGCGCCCGGTGCCATGCCTTGTTCACTTACAGTTGTCAGAGTGGAGATGCCACAACAGGATTGGAGTGCCCATACCAGTCACAGACCTTGTCACAGCATCAGAGAACATACCAGTCACAGACCTTGTCACAGCATCAGAGAACATACCTGGCCATTCCGGACAGTAATTTCTAGCTGGTTGTGCTGGTGTGTGCCTATAATCCTTGCACTCCAGATGCTGAGGCAGGAGAATCATGATTTAGAGGTCAACCTTAGCTGCCTGGTCAGAGACTGTCTGAGAAGATGAAAAGGGAATTAGTTTCTCAACAATCCTGCTTCCTATATTGCAGTATGAATATTGCCAGACAATAAAGCTAGACTTCTGCTGAATAACTATGGACCCATCTGCTAGATTCTACAATTAACATTTTAATATTCCTGCTTAGTTATTAATTTTAATATAATTGTTTGCCTTTCGTCATGACTTGCAAGAGCTCTTTACAGACCATGGGTTCAGTACTTTGGGGAAAGCTTTGCCAAGGTTTCGTCCCAGGCTGTGATTCCCCTATACATTTTCTTAGTGGTGGTTTTCGGTGGCCAGAGCTTTTAAATATCAATGCCTTTTATTTTTACGATGTTGCATCTATAGTCCAGAGGAGAAAAGTCTTTTCATGTTTTCCTCAGAAAGCTGTAATAATATTAAAAGCTGACTCAGCAGATCATGATGCTTGCTGCCAAACCTGATGACCCGAATTCCATCTTTTGGACCCATGTAGTAGAGAGAACTGACTCCTGCAAGGTTTCCTCTAATCTCTACATATGCACCATGCATATGCTTGCATACATACACACACACGCTCACACATACACAATCAATCAATAGAAAAATAATGACATAATTTTGATATTTACATTCAGAATTGATTTTATATCTATTTAGGCATATTTACTGTGAGTGTTCTGAGATTAGACACTGAGGTTCATTTTATTCCTTTTAAATATTTAGTTCCCCTGGCATTATTTATTTAAAAAAGAAAAAGCCCATTTGTTTCTTTCATTGACTTAGTTTGGTATCTTTGTAGGGGGTCAATTGGCCAAATACCAAGTGTATTCTGTTCCATGGAGCTTCTACATGGTCCCTGTGCTCTTCTGATGACTGATAAGCCTCCAAGCAAATCTAGAACTTTCAACTTCATTCTTTTTCAAGATTCATTTGGCTATTCTCGTGATGTGTGTGTGTGGGGGGGGTATATGTGCATGCAAATGGAGGCCAGAGGTAAATTTCAGATGTAATTTTTCAAGCACCATCCACTTCACGCTTTCAGAAAAAGTTGCTCACTGGCCTGGATCTCACTTAGTAGGCTGGACCAGCTAGCAAGCCACAAGGATTTTCCTTCCTCCACTTCTTCATTGCTGAGATTACCCATACCAACCACTTTATACATGGATGTGAGAGGTTAAACCCAGTTCCTTATATGTGTGTAGCAAACACTGTGCTGTCTCCTCACCCCCACTCTCAGGAATATTCTCTGAATTTTCACATGACCCATACCATGAGCTCACCAGCCTCTCCAGAGAGCCCAGGGGCATTAGGACCTGCATCATGTGAGCCCATGGAAAATTTTGGAGAATTTTAGCAGTAATGCTGAGGTCATAAACATAGATTTTACCATATCTATACTTTCTCTTTAATTTCCTTCAACATCATTCTAATTTTTAATATAACAGTCTTGACTATCTTTTGTTATATTTATTTCTGAAGAATCATGCTTAGACACTATATTGTGTAGTTACATATGTGCAGAAATTATAACACTATAATTAAATTGTTTCTTGGATTTGAACTTCAAAATGTGTACTGTTAGCATATATAGAAGTTACTGATTCTGTTTCTACAAGATGCATTTTATCTTTAATTTATGTGTCTGTTTGTCATTGTGCCTGTGTGTGGGTATGTGCCACACACAGAGGCCAGAACAGGCCAGAGAATCCCCTGCCACTGGAGTTGCTAACTGTTGTGAGCTGCCAGACATGGGTTCTGGGAATGGAGTCAGGTCTTCTGCAGGCCAGTCTGTGAGCTAAAACAACTCTCCATCCCTGAAATAATTCTCACCCTACCACATTGCTTATGTGATCTGGGGCCATAATTTAGATTACTGAGAACTTCCAACTTCTATTCCAACAGAGAATCATGACGGTTCTACTTCTCGCTTGTAAGTCTGGAGAGGGTGACTTTTGCTGCCACCAGGGCAGGCTGAATGGATGTGATGAGTAAGCACCTTTGCCATTTTCCCCGAGATCCGAGGGGAGGGGACTTTTTCAATATCTCACTAATAGTGTCCTGCTAGCTATGACTGTTTCAGAGATACTCATCACAGTGGTGGGATCCCTTCTTTTCTCTATTCTCGGAGCTTTTCTTTTATCAAAAAGTCAGAGCTCAATTTTGCCAGTTTCCTTAGACTCCATTGAAATGATGGTAGATGTTAAGTTTTTTACTATTTAATTGTGTATGTGTGGTTTGTGTGTGAGAGTGCAGTGCCTAGAAGACAAGAAAGTGTCAGATCCCAGGGCTGGAGTCTCTTTGGTTGTGGACCTCTTGACATGGAGGCTAGGAACTGAACTCGGGTCCTCTGGAAGAACAGCAAGTGCCCTTAACCATGGAAACATCTCCCTAGCCTTCATACATTTTTGATGCTTTATTTTTTTAAGTAGCAGCATCTGTTGATGATATATTGAATGGTAACCCAGACTTGTGTTCCTGGAACAAAACCTGTTTTGCTACATTTTACACGCCAATGGAAGCAACTTGCTAATATCTTGTTACGAATTTTGTGTGTTGATTAAGACATTGTTCCATAATTTCTCTGTCACAACGTTATGTCCGGTTTGGGTGTCAGAGTTACCATGCTCTCCTAAAACAAACTGGGTGACACTCCTTCTTCCCCTGCTTAATGAAAATTGGGAGCTTCCTTTCATCCTCACATGACTGAAGGATTTGATGGATAACACTCCATTTAACCTATTGATGCCATTTGTAGGAAGGTTTATGAAGTTTTGGGGGGTTTTTTGTCTTGTTTTTTTGTTTTTGTTTTTTTTTTGAGACAGGGTTTCAATGTAGTTTTAGAGCAATGTAGCCTCTTTAGACATCAGGTTATTACATGTTTTTCATATGATGGCTGTTGGTTTAATTATAAGAACTTTTGATTTTACATTATTATGTGTGTTGGCATATGTAATATATAATTTGGCCTCACTATTTTGATGCAGAACAATGAAGACAGGTCCTGTTTCATTTCTGATACTGCTTATCTCCATTGGTCTAGCTAGGAGTTAGCCGATTCTGATTGCTTTTATTGGTATTTTCCATATAAACGCCTTTTATTTTTGTTTTTTTTCCTGATGTTTTCCAGTCCACTGATTTCTGCTAATTATTGATATTTACTTTATTCTGTTTATTGAAGTTGACACTTCTCTTCTGTCTCCAGCTTCTTAAGCTAGGATCTGAAGTCACTGGTACTCCTCTTTGACAGTAGAATACATTTAAGGATATAATTTATAATGGGCTTAGTGGCACACACTTTTAATCCCAGTGTTTGGAGGCAGAGGCAGACTGATCTTTGTGATTTCAGGGGCAGTTTGCTTTGCATAGGAAGTTCCAGTCCAGTCAGGGATATGAAGTGAGACCTTGTCTCAAGTAAATAAATAAAGACATATGCTTATAAATTTCTTTTTAGGCTTTCCTGTTGTTTCTCTTTTAATGTCAAGCAAACCTTGGATTATATCCTGGACATTGCAAATGAAAGGTTATAGAAAAAGCTAGATTTTGTTTTGTTCCTCAATGAACAAAGAACAGTTTGCTTGTTTTTCTTGGTTTGTTTGTTTGTTTATTTTTTGCTTGTCTAAACTCAAACCTGTACACGCCATGCTTGCGATGAGCAACACCTCCAGCATGAATTCTGGCCAACGAGATGGTTCAACAGGGAAAGGCTTTGGCCGAACAAGCCTAGAAACCAGAGTTCCATCCCCAGAAGCCAGCTGACAGTGGAAAGAGGAAATCAAGAGGTACTCTGACCTCCGCATGTGCCTGATGGTGCACATGGCCCCACATGTGAACGTGCTCACATGAAAAAGGAGTGAATGAAGGAATGAGTGGATGCCTTTAGAGATGACTCACGCTTGCGTGCTTTGGCGGTCCACGGCAGCGGAGTTGCGCATGACTGACACACAGGCGCCAAGGCTCCCTCTCCCTCGGCTCTCCTGTCTGAATTCTCAAGTTTTTTCTGGGTGACTAGTGTTGTTCTAACTGTCCTCTGTTACATAAGCCACTAGGACTGTGGGATTCTGTTTGGTTCTAGCTGCCTGCCTGGCACTGGCTGATCTGGTTGTCGGGTCAAGTGCCGCAGAGATAGAAACACACTCCTCTCATGGTCACATGGCTTTCTTTCCCAAGCTCCTACTCCACCCTCTTTCCCGGTTTCTTTGTAGCCTGTGAGTGTGGCTTATTAAATGTGTGACTAGGGATTTGCATCTCATGTGTGACAGTGAAATGGGCAATGCTACAACAGATTAACAGTAGTAGTGATAGCAAAAACGTACTTTTGTGTGATTAAGTAGAAACATGACTTCCACCAAATGCACAATATGATGTGCATAATCAATGTATTGAAAGTAGTTACCGTAAACCTGGCATACAGTTCAATCAAAGAATGTACTAGTTTTTAGCCAGGCATGGTGGCGTGTACCTCTAATCCCTGCACTTGGGAGGCAGAGTCAGGGGGATCTCGGTGAGTCTGAAGTCACCCTGATCTATATAACGAGTTCCAGGCCAGCCAGGGCCACATAGCAAGACCCTGTCTAAAAACAAAACAAGCAAACAAACAACACAAAAAGAATATGGTCGTATTAGTTTCCTGTTTGGGATATCTTTGATGCCACTGTTGTCCTTGTGCCCTCAATTCTAAGCCAGCAGCACAAGAGATTGGCTTGCAATTGGTGTGCATGCAAACTTACATAAATACATTACATCAATAATACATGATGGGGATTTCCTTACATTCATTAGATTGCTTTGGGGAACGTGACTTTAATGGATATATAATACTCTACATAACACATCACCATTTACTTAGATGATTCATGGCTTATGAAAACAAAGGGAACTTACATAGGTTTGGTGTGTACATTTCTATAGGAGAAAAACTCTAGCTGTAGCCTTATTTCCAACGAAACTTAGTGCTTACTGGGTAATGCTGAAGAGATAAAGTTAAGTAGCACATTTCGGAGTCTAAGATGCTCATTAAAAGCACTTTCAGATTTGGACTAATAAAAATGACATATCTGCCTCATCCCTGCTTAAGGAAATTGAAGTGCTTCATCATCTTTATCTCATTAAGATCCCACGGCAGTGCTGTGGCATGGGCGAAGGTCAAGGAGGCTCTGCCTTTTGCAGGATGGAGTGTCAAGTGTCGGGATGATGAAGTGCTCTCCGTAGGTTCACCCACAGTGGGGACGAGCCCTCCGTTTCATGCCCCGGATTTCTTCACTCCAGAGAGAGTTCAAAGCAGTCACAGCTCTCAGACTAAGGGACTTCCAACTGCACCGGCCTAACATTCAAAGGCTGTGAACTTAAAAAATGAACAGCCCTCCCAAACTTAGATGCCCGTATATGATAAGAATAGGCAGAAATGTTCATTTTTCTGCCCCGTCCCCACTCTTAAGTGAAATATTCACCTAACGACTAAGTGAACGAAGGGGTGACTTCAGCTGTGCCTTCTCCTCTTGTATCTCAGGCGCCATCTTGAAAGCCAGAGTCCTTCTGAATACTTAACCTGCACAGGGACCACTGCCATCCTATGACAAACCTGTGAGATATACCCTATCATTGGCCCCAGTTTTCAGGTAGTTTAGACAGCCAACCCAGGGTTCATGAATACCTGCTGAGAGTCTTGGGTTACAATGCAAGGAAAGTCTATCCCGCTCTTCCATGGGACTGACCAGGGACATGTGTCCCTCAGAACATGGGTACATCAATAGCAGGGACTTGTTCTAATCCACCAGAAGCTTATCATGAAAATGGTAGAGGAATCTCTGCAGAAGACAAGTAGCTTCTATTGCTGTTCTCATAAGCCAACTGTGGTCTTTGGAGACCATGTCCTTAAGGTTGAGAGCACTTCTTGAGAGCAATTGCTGCTCTTTGCAAAAGACCAGAATTTAGTTCCCAGCACCAGCACCCACACTGGGCAGCTCAGAGCTGCCTATAACTCCAACTCCAACACCCTCTCTAGCCTTGTGTTTGAACGCACATACAATATATACATGTAAATGATCAAATATATCTTAAATGAAGATAGAAAGTTTCAAGGTAGTTGTTTTAGTTGGTCCTACATCAACTGTAGTAAAAACCTCGGAGATAGAATCATGGTGAATCAAACATGGTCCTGTATCATATGAACGGAAGTGGAGACACAACAAGGGCTCACTACTGTGCTAAGCGGTGTGTGTAGATGCTTGGAGAGTTGTGTGTGCAGATGCTTGAAATATAATGCAGGGTCACCCAGTCTAGACCAAGGACCATATTTCTAGAGGTTTAAGGAAATGGCATAAGTTTGTTTCCAAGTAGAGTATGCATTCAGAAGGTACCAAACTTAGCCTTGCTTGGTTAGTCTGTGATGGCAGAATGATACAGACCTGAATGCATCAACCCCATATGTTCCTTTCTTATAGTCCTGAGGCTGTGGTCTCCAGATCAGGGGACCACTGTAATCACTTCTTGGTGAGAACCCTCCATTTGGCTCTCGCATTGTTGCCTTCATGCCACACCCTCGCACAGCATAGAGAATACTGGCCCCATAATGTCCCTAAATGGACACTAATCCCATTATGAAGGCTGTATTTTCATGGCCTCATCTAATGCCATCCCAAAGGCTTTACCTCCAAATGCCATCACAATAGAAATAGAATCTAGTTTTTGAATTCTCATGCAAAATATATCCATTTCTTCTATAGACCCCAAAAATCTTTTTTTGTAAAATTTTATTTGTTAATTTCTTATAATTTTCTTTATTCTTGAGAATTTCATAGATGTGTGTAATAAAACAATTATATCCACTCCCCATTTCCTTCCTCTGAATCCTCCCATACCCTCCTGAGCATGCCCCTTTCCCAACTTCTTTTTCGTCTTTGAAAACTTAAAATTTCATCAGTACTGTTCATATATATGAAGGGGGTTCCCACTGAAACATGGGGTCCCCACCGCTGGAAAAGCCCGTAAAAGAGAACAACTCTTCCACCCAGCTATCAACTCAAGTAACTCATCATCAAAGGGCAGAGCCTAGAAACCACCTCTCCCACCTTTAAGAGAGTTTTTGTTGGCTTCATTTTGAATGGATTTTAAAACTCTGTCTTCCGGGTGTGACGTGGCTGCCAAACTTATGAGCTCATAGCAGCTGTGGCAACCTGCCCAAGACCTACATGAGATGAAACTAACCCAAAATCTTAACACAGTCCTGTGTGAACTTCAAGACAGCTAGTCCGAGGGAGGAAAGGTCTAGGGGTCAAAAAGACATGAGGGCTAGGTCAGTGAGTGGATCAAAGCCACGCAGCGGACATTTCACCTTCCCTTTGGAATACACAAGCAAGCCGGAACGGCATGGAAAAGACCAGAAAACATCCCTAAACCACAAGGTCAATATTCATTAGAAAAGCTTTTAGTATTTTAACAGCAACAATGTAAGGGGAAGCCAAGCAAAGGGGGAAAAATGTTTTCTGTCTACTGCCAGATGGGATGCTTTGATTGGTGTCTTCCCTTTCAACAATTTTGTGTTAAGATTTTTTTTTAATGGGGAAATGACTAATAAGTTTGGGAGCAATTAACTTGATTCTTAATAAGGATGATTCAGAACCATAGCAGGAGCTGATATTCTTTCAGGCTCTCTAAATAACATCACTAAATATAATGTAATTGGATATTTATATGAATTCAGACTCTCTCAAGACAAAAGTGTTAATCATAACACGTTGGCATGCAATGCGGTTTTAAACACAGTATCTTCCTTGGGTCTCAAAATATCCTGGAAGAAAAGCCCAATCGCGTTTTGATGTGTAGTTGCTGGGTGTCTCGTCTACTTCAACAAAGAATTGAGACAATTTACATAGCAGCATGTACCTAGGATATAGAAGGATGTTATGAACTTAGAATGAGGCAGAGAGGAAGAAGGGGAAGAAGGTTGGATGGGCCTCTGACTGTCACCTGCACACTGGCGACACATCCATTGGGGGCACAAGATTCCTCTATGTTGTAGATATGTGAAATCTGGAGAAATTGCCAACATGTCCACCTAAGGTGGTGGGTGACAAAGTCTAGACCACATCAGCTCGGCCAAAATTCTATCACCTCTGTTATTCTGCTCTACTTTCCCGTAATATAACAAATTAAATTGGTTTTGGAAACGATGTCAGCTCAGAGAGAAACTCCATAGAACTATGTCCGGAAATGTGTATAAACTTTTAGCTGTGAACAGATATGATCTCCACTCTCCCCACCCACGGTACTTAGAGATTTCTTCACCATGGGGCCCCCCACATGTTTAACATGCCTGCGACTGATCACATGATCCAGGGGTCTTCATCGCATGATGAAGGGCACTAAGCTATTAACAACAGCCCTCTCCCTCTCCCAAATTATGCTTTATTACGCTGAGTTGTCGATATTCAGTCATCAAGAAAGATGACGCCAGGTAAATCTCAGGATCTCATCGATACACTTTAACAACTACAGCTCTTAAGGGACCAGAATTCACAGTGAGTCTTGTGTGCTGGAGGGACCCGCTGCCATTTTTTTTTTACCACACTTTTGTGATTATGCTGACTTTCAGAAAAAGCTGTCCTAAAAACTGTAATGTGATAAAAATCAATTTTCACATGTAAATCCAGTTGCTGGAGGTGACATTTTTCATACCTGATAAATTGCTTATCTCTGGCTTTGAACTAATGATAATATTAACAAAAATCAGAGCCAGCCAAATGGCTAAAGAGAATGATACGCCTGGGACACTTGTTTTCAAGGACCAATCAAAGTAGGGATCTCTGGGTTTGAACCCATTATTTTGGGTGTGACTGTCAAGGTAGAGATCTCTGGGTTTGAACCCGTTATTTTGGGTGGGACTGTCAGGAGATTGCCCTTGAATCTTCATGCCTTTGTTATTTCTGTGCCTATATAAAAGTCCTCTTTGGGACTGCTTCCTGGGTGTCAGAAACACTTTATGGGCTTTCCCTTCTGAGGTCTTTGTGCAGAATCCATTATCTGCCTTCACAAGGCACCCCTTTTACAAATTGCAACAACATGGGAAGAAACTGTGCTCATGTATTCTGCAAACGCCAGGCACGCTTCAGACAAAGTGCATCTGGCTGCAATTAACTGACACACCTGGATGTGAATAGCGTCCCTGGATAGAGGCTGGCTTTTTTGCACACCGGGATATCTTAGGGTGGGTGACTGGCAGGGCTGGATTGGCAGCTCAACAATGGCATGTGGAAGTTAAGATGCTGCTTTCTTTCTCTCCACCTTTTTTTTTTAATTTTGTAATTAGTCTTTACATTTGCCTTCATGTATGTAACATAGCTAGAGGGTAGCCATCTATCATGTCAGTAAGTCTTGGGGAGGAAGATGAGCCAGCCATGACTGTTCTTACAATAGAGGAAGTCTTGCCAGAAGAATTCCGTTACTTATTACATAGGTCAGAGACTTGTCTCATAGTGTATCCTAGCTGCAAGGGAAGCAGAAAGGAAACTAGTTATTTTACCAGTCTGTTGGTGCCTCAAATAAAACTGAATTTGCACAGCAAGAAAAATGGAGAAATTATAATTTAGGAAGACAACAGGCCAAATACATCTGTGTGTCAAATAGATAGAGCTTCCATACCTAAAGCAAGTACCTGGCTGTTCTAATGGAGAAAGCAGGGCATTCAGATCTTTGCATGTGCCTCACAGCAGGTAGATGGTGGCCAAAGTAAAACCAAATGATTAGTAAAATGCCAAATGCAACCCCACTGTGATTTCAAATTGCTGCCATGCTTAGGAAAAAAATCAAGAAAGGTTTTCTCAGATATGATCTTGAGGCTACAAGACAGTTGAGACATTTGTCCTCAAGGAGTATAAAGTTGAGCAATGCAGAGAGTCTAAGAGGGTCTTCAGTTTGTCATTGATGAGCTCTGTGATCCAGAGTGAGGTTCTCTAGGACTTGGCTTCCTAATCTGTAGAATGGGAAGAATTCATACCACGGAAGTGTACTGAAAATACCGCCATTGATGGTGAGTTAAAGTGTCCTTTGCAGATTCTACACTGAAGATGGACTCAAGCTGAATTCCTAACCTTTTCCAAGTCTGCTCTGGGCTTCCAGATCCTTAAGGTCTCTATGCCTTTGACTCCTGAGTTCCAAAGCAACACGTGATGGCATTGTTCTCCTGACTGGAGCTTGTGGGCTGTTCTCTGAAATCAGGGTTTGTGTCAGCCTTCCTAATAGTATTTGCTCTGAGAAATAAGTACATAGCACTGTCTGGAATCCAATTCATAATATTGCTGCAAGGAATATCACAGAGAAAATAAAACAGGCAGTGGGTAAAATGACACACTGTAAGAATCTGTGGCGGAAGAAAAATTGACTGAAAGATCAAATATTGCTGGCATCGTGGAACATCACAATGATGACCTATGAAAAATTAGATGTAGTAGAGAGAGTGAGAATGAAATAAAAGGACAATAGCAAAAATCAACCAGAGGAAATTTATTGTTAGCTAACAATAAATGGGCCTACATAAGAACCCAACGATCTTGTCAGAACAGATGAAAATGCAAAATTGAAGTTGGTAGACTGAGTCCTCCCCCAACTCCAAACAAACCCACAAGTGAGACGTACCATTGGGAAGAAATTCAGTTGACATAAACAATGAATCAAATCATTGATATAAAAATTTTATATAGCACAATGAATCCTGGTGGAAATGATTTTAGTGAAGTAAAAAACTGGTCTTCCTAATTTGAAATTCTTTTACTATGCTGTGTAGAAAACTGATCAATGACTTAATTTGGCTTAATAGAGTTTGCTTTGAGAAATATTACTAGGTAAAAATTGTTGAAAAAAAACCCTCTGATTCACTACAATAGCTTTGAAATATGTAGGAGAAGGTGACTGAGTCTACATAACAGGACTGCAGCAACCCACTGAATGCCGCCCACACCACTCACAAGCCCTGCTGATTAATACTCTCATCTCTCTTTGGGCTTTAAACCCCGGAATATTTATTGCTTTAGATGCTAAAGCTCATTCACTACTGAATAGACAGAGGGTGTTAATCCCAAGTGAGTGTTCTGTGTATGTTGTGAGTTCTCTGACAAGGTGGTCTCATGAAGTTGGTCAAGAGAGAAGCAAGAGGAACAAATGGGAATGTCTGTCACCTTTACAAATACTTGCTTTAAGAAAAATTTCCTGGGCTGGTGAGATGGCTCAGAGAGAAAGGTACTTATGTCCAAGCTGTGGACCTGCGTTTGATAACCAGAAACCATGCAGTAGAAAGAGAGCACTGACTTCACTGATGCACATGTAAACACAGCACAACACACACACACACACACACACACACACAACACACACACACACACACACACACACAAATAAGTGAGTAAATACTTGTAGTAAAAATAACTGAGCAGACTTCCTGTCTGAGAAGGCTTCGGTATTAGTTGCTTGCATTAATGCTATAAAGGGATACCTAACAAAAACTGCTCAAGGAAGGAAGAGGATTTTTTGGCTCATGGGGCGAGGGCACGCACAGCCCATCAGGGCGGGGAAATCAGAGAGGCAGGAATGTAGGCGGCTGATCTCATTTCATCCGTACTCAGGAGCTTTCTCCATTTTATTCAGTCCAGGACCTCAGCCCATGGGATGGCGCTGTATGTATCTAGGGTGCATCTTCCCACCTCAAACAACTCAATTTAGTTAATCCCTCACGGAGGCATTCCCCCTAGGTGATGCTAGATCTTGCCAAGTTGACAATTGGTGTTGCCATCATAGCTTTGATGAGTGGGAGCCCCCAGCTCCCACACTCGAGTACTGACGTGTTGAGAATCTACTTATTTGGGCTCAGCCTTGATCCACAGGAGAACTCTTCTTTGGCTCACTATGTCTTTAGCTTATGCTGACATCTTTCGGGGTGACTCTGACATATGATTTCTTCATTCCAAGGGTGTCAGGTTAGTTCTGTGCCTGCCTATTAGGCTTATAACTCACAGAGCTGTGACTTGAAATGTCAGGGTTGTCACTACAACAACGGAGCAAAAAGCAAGCTGTTGACATTCCTTGGGCACAATTTGCAAGGCCTTTTCTTGTAACGTTTTCCTATTCCAGGTGATACCTGCTCACCAAACCATGTCCTAAGTCCCGGAGTTTTTGCAGAATGTGTCTTGGTCTTATCTCAGCAGTCCTGGGGTCTGAGAGCCATGCATGACAGAACCTTGAACAACTGATTCCTTCTGCCAGTCTGGGTTCCTCTCTGTCCTATAGAACAAAGACGGCATAATCCTCTCCACGGGGCTGGTGTAAGAGGCGAACACGGAAGTGCTCTGCTGAGTCAGAACTTCTTCAGCAAGGCATGATCATCTACACAGCTCAACATGTTTAAATCTCCTGCATGCTGTGTTATTGAAATTGTATGTGTGAGAAAATACTTCATGTGGCGCTGAAGAGATGACTCAGCAATTACTAGCCCTTACTACTCTACCAGAGGACTGGGATTCAGTTCCCAGCACCCAAACTGGGCTATTCACCAACACCTGTAACTCCAATTCCAAGGGATCAAACACCCGCTTTTGGCCTCAGTGGGCAAGGTGTTCATAAACACATGCCCATACACAAACACATTAACAAATCCTTTTTTAAAAAAGAAATACTTCGTACAAATTAATGCACTCTGCCAAGTTTCCTGCCAGAATTTTGAAGCTTATGGCAAAAGATTATTGGTACACGCAGATGTTTGGGGTTGAAATTTCCAGTAGTAACACTTAAGTCACACATGACTCATCAACTGTTTTTAGCAGCAAAAATGTATTGGAACACAGCCTTGCTCGTTCGTTATTTACATCAATAGTTTTTCTGGCTTAAGGGAAGAGCTAGAGAGTTGCTGTAGAACTATCAAGGCCTAAAGAGCCATTTGTGATTGTTTATACTTTGTAGACAAAGGTCGATGACCCCTGGCTTGGTTTGTTGATTGCTTTCTATGTCTACAGGTTAGATCAGTGTGTCACATAGGCCTATGAAGGGCTGCTATCCTGTACTAAATATTTATAGACTGAGGATCACAGCTTATGAATGACAAGCCCAATAGTTAAGTAGAGCCCGATAACTCCACAACCCATATTTAGTCCTTAGTGTGTAGCATTTAAGTCCTTCATACATTTTATTTTGTGGGGATATTTTCTGTTATATGATTGTATAGGAAATATATATATATATGTTTTTAAAAGTCATATTTTATTAACTATTATTATTACCCATTATATGTCTTTGACCCATGAGGACTCAGCAGTGAACAGACCACTTCCTGTGTCAGAGAACTATGCTGCTGACTGTCTGAACACAGAAAATTCCTTTGTCCCAAGCATCCTTGTCATCTCAGTGGGTGGCCAAGTGTGAACATGTAAGTGCTGTGCCCTGTCCCGACAACCCTGAGCTACACAGCTTGGTCTCTCTTCTGGAAGTGAGAAGGGAAGGGGGTTCAGCATATAAGTGAAGATTGTCTTCAGGGGACACTTGGTTTCTTGAACTGGATCGAGACTAACAAGATGCTACCGCAGTGTTTTGCCCTGTGCTTCTGTCTGTTGCCTCTGCTCACAGGGCTACAGTTGGAGGCATGCACATCACCAGAGTTCAAAATCTTCAGTGCTAAGGGGACAAGGACATCCCATAAGTTGTGTGTGTACATGGTAGTGACAGTCTTGTGAAAATACAAGTCCTGATTGATGCCTCTGGGGTAAGGAAAGGGTACAACACTAATGAGCAGCCAATGTCAGACTTGGAGGACAAGGTACCAGTGAGCAGTCTGGCACTCTGTGGCATCCATCCAATATAATATTAGATGCATGAAGAAAGCGAAAAGTGATAACGTGGACAGGCCATCTCAGACAGTCTAAAGTGCTGATCATACCACACGGACTTGAGATTTTGGTTCATCATTGTCCAACCCAACACAAGGCTACATCTTCCTGCTTCTCCATTTCCTTACTCACTAGCTCACACTACCTCCCTCTTTTCCTTAGTTTCTGGCTCTTCCTTGCTACTAACCCAAACATCACCTCTGTGGTTCAGACTATCACAGTCAGTATTGTAAGCATGCTTAGGCATTCCCTCACTAAACTGGCTCAAACCAGGAGCAGTGGAAGCAGCCTTCCTTAGCCCAGACTCTCCATTCTCAATAATTTTGTCAGCTCCACCCCAGGTCATCCCAGACTGTCTGCTCAGACTGCATAAGCTGGTGATTAAAACTTAGAACAATAATTAGACCCTTTACTTCCAAAGCAAATTTCATTTCCAGACTAGACTTCAGCATCCATTACAATACAGGCTAATAAAAACAAAGCTAGGACCATATGCTTTTTAAAGCTTTTTTTTAAAAAAAAATCTGTAACAGCATTAAAATCATTTTGAAAAAAATAAAATTATTATGATCCCCCAGCAAAGCCCTCGGTGAATAGCCCTTTTGATTTCTCATGCCAGCATATTGCCTGTCTATAAATATGTATGGATGCGGGAGGGCACTGTAATTTTCCATGTATTATCTGATGAACATTTTCTGTGTTGCTGCATGTTTTTTGTGTTTATTGGTTTTAAAAACCGAACCGTATTTCTCCTATCTGGCAGGCCATAATATGTGTTGAATAAAATGTGCATACTGGGGCTGGAGAGATGGATCAGCATTAAAAAGCACTGGCTGCCCTTGCAGAGGACCCAGGTTCAATCCCCAGCACCCATCAGTTGGCTTACAATGGTCTCTAACTCCAGTTACAGGGAATGCTTCTGCAGGCACCTGGGATTTGCATGGTGCTCAAACAACCATGTAGCAAAATGCTCATATGCATGAAATAGAATAAATCTAAAAGTATTTTAATGTGTGCATACATTGCTGGACAGTCTGCAGATTTCTTTCTTCTTTCTTTCTCTTTCCCTTCCCCATCTCTGTCCCCTTTCTCTTCCCCATCTCTTTCCCCTTTCCCCTCCCTTCTCTTCCCCCTCACCTCTGTCTTTGTCCCCCCTCCTTTCCTTTTTTGCTGCTCCCTCCTTGGCTGTTGGCTTCCTCCTAGCTCTCTCCTGCTGTTGTGCTGTGAACATGTGATGGCTGCTTGCTGTGCGCTGATTTGTTCCTAGGTTAAATCCTCAGTCAGCCACAGGAGGGACGTGTTTCCCCTCCAGGCTGAAAACCATGATGGCCAGATTACTGTGGTGTGGCGGTTCTCTATGGCGATCTCCAAAGAGACCTCCTAGGTGAACTTGGTGCCCACCAGGTCATTCCTGCATAGTACCATTGCCAGTGGCTCCTGGGGCCATTGGATTGTGTATCCAATAGAAGCAGAATCTGTCAAGCCCTGATCCCCATGCTTAGTTCAGGTGTGGAGGCAGAGGCTGTCTTGCACAGACCCTTTACAGTTCCTATGATCCCCGAAGAATATCATTTAGATCTGACCACATGGTCTGATCTTAAATAATAAAACCACTTAAATAATAATAATAAAAAAAAAACATCTTGATCTGCTGTTGTAACTCTGCATCTCAGTGCCTGGGACTTATTGGTGTTTAATAAATATTTATTTTTATGTTTCATGAATCATTTTAAAATGTGATGTCAGGGCTGGAAAGAAGTCTCAGAAGGTAAGAGCCCTGGGTGGCCAGGAGTGAAGGTCTGAGTGTAACCCCAGCACTGTGTGAGGTGGCAGCGGAAGAAGCCCTGGACTTGCTGGCTGCCAGCTGAGTGTCCAGATTCAGTGGCAGAGTCTGCCTCAATGTAATAAGGTACAGAGTGATGGGACAGGACACCTGAAGTCTTTCTCTGGATTCCATGTGCACATGGGTGTATAAATCCTCATATACATTTGTGTTGGCATGTGTACACACACACACACATAAACACAGACAGACATGCATTGTGACTTTAAAATGCATGTGACTTTTTAAAAATGTAATATCAGAAAGAAAAGAGTCTAGATCTTTGCAGTAGTGTAAAGCAGTGGTTCTTAAGCTTTTTGAGAATAAATACATCTACCACATGTGAGCATCAATAAATACAAGCTCAGGCCACAGGATCTGGAGACTTGGCTGTGGGTGTCAGATGATGCTGGCATCAGAACTCCCAAGTCTGAAAGAACCTCTAGGTTCTGCCCCAGCGGAGTAATCCTACAGATGAAAGGAAATGTGAAGCTATGACAGTTGTCCTCTTCCATCCGGATTATGCTCAAAATTGGGATTGCTGCTCATTCCCATGTGACAGTAGCAAGAATTAGCCTCAGAAGATTCCCAAGGCAGGCTCACCCAGGCTGACACAGTCATCCAATGGGCAGCCTGGTTTTGAATTCAAGTCCATCCCGGGCTGTGTTAAACACTGCCCATTAGCGTTACGTTGATTTTCTCCACCTCTGCCTCCTCCTTGTTTGATGGATGGTTGTTGTTACTGCAGATAATCCGGGCTCTCCTGTAAAGTGATCAAGACCTTTTTTGCAAGGCGAGGCCTCAGATGATTAGGGCAAGGATAGTGCTAATGCCTGTCTCTGTTTCGTCTGGAAATTTCTAACTAGAGTTCATTAACTTGTCACTCCTGGTTCCTTTTGAGCACATACTGATATAATAAAATGGCTCAGATCAATAGATGCCGTAAGCAGGCCTCATCGGTCTTCCTTTGTTGCTCATTTTTTCTTTCTTCTTTTATCAGGACTCCTTTTTTTTTTCCTGCCACTTCAAAAGTGGACTCTTTCCCTCTTACAGCCTGTGTGATTCTTCATTCTCTCTACTTCCAAAGTTATTGGGAAAGCATGGCCATTCAGCCTTTCCTAAACATATCTATTGTCACCTGAAACAGCAGGCCTCTCAAACTCATTAAAGCAAGAGCACATTTACTACTGGAACAAAGACATCATGAGACTAGAGGACTTTGAACTTGCTTATAAAATATGTTATTATTAATTATATATGGATGTGTGTGCATACATGCATGTATGCATGTGCATCGTGTGCCTGAGGAGGCTAGAAGGGCATTGGATCCCCTGTTGAGGAATATTGTTTATGCTGAGTTTGATTAATGATGTAAAGATGTGTTGCTTTGCCTGCTTTAGGCATCTTATCGGTCTAATAAAAAGCTGAATGGCCAATAGCTAGGCAGTAGAGGGATAGGTGGGGCTGGTGGGCAGAGAGATTAAATAGGAGGAGGAATCTAGACTCAAGAGAGAAAGAGAGGAGAGAATGAGGAAGAAAAAGAGGGAGACACCTGGGTCCAGTCAGCCAGGCACCCACCACCCAGATGGACACGGAAGAATCAGAACCAGGACATACAGAATAAAAGAAAGCCCCAAGGCAAAAGGTAGACGAAGGGAAACAGGTTAAATTATCAGAGCTAGTGAGACAAGCATAAGTTACAGCCAAGCATTTAAAACTAATAGTAAGTCTCGGTGTCATGATTTGGGAGCTGGTTGGTGACCCCAAAGAAAGCCTGCTACACCCAATGTTGGTGGTAGGAACAGAACTCAGATCCTCTGCAAAAGTCACATGCACTCTTAACTGCTAAACCATCTCTCTAGCCCTGAGTCAAATTTTCTTAAACATTTCTTGGTGTCTATGTGGGTGAAAGCCTCAAAGTTTCATAGACCTATTTTCATTTGTGAAAATTAAGGTGAAGGTGTTTTCCTAAGCTCTGTACAGCAGCTACAAATACACTGGGTTAGTGGGGAGGGCATTTATACGTTGGCATGGAAATGTGAGAATGAGGGTGGTGGCAAATACCACATTCTCCCCTTCCTCTTTAAGCTCACCCACTTGCTCTTGAAACTTTTGAAGCCACAAGACACTTCACCTACCAAAGAAGCAGCCCTGCTTGGCTGAAGCATATGAGACTTACATCTCCTTCTGTCCCTCTCTACCCCTGACTGCCTCTGTCTTCTCCTGTACCCTCTTAAATGATCAGGATAATCATGACTCTACAACATGGCACATTTGAGTTTGCCTTGAGGAAATACCATATCTAGCTCAGTGTTACCAGCGGCAGAGGAATAAGTCCAAAGCCCTATTGCTTTTATCAAGTCTTTGTTCGTGAATTTGGTGGTAGCTTGAATCTTCTACTGTTCCTAGGGCCTTTGCAAGGGGGTTCCTTATCAAGAAGAGTACATAGGACAAGGGAAGAAATGTTTATCAGAAGCATCAATGGTTGAGAGGAAAGTGCTTGCAACTCTGTATAACGAGAAGTGGAAGTCTCATGGGAGAGACAGGAAAACATGGGAGAAGGAAATTAAGCAAGAGGACAACACAAAAGCTTCATGAGATGGAGGTCCCCTTGGGGCATTAAGAATGGGCAGGTTCAAGCCAAAACCCTATTTTAAGGTAAGAATATTTGGACCTGTAATTAGTTAAAGACTCGGACTTTATTAGTCAGGAATTAATTTTTTACCACCCTAACAAAGATAAGCCTATCTGGCCATTGACGCCAGCTTAACTGCAAAGGTTCCTAGGAACTGGGTTCTGGTCTGTGCTGTTTGTCTGCTCACTCTGGCCTCTGTTTGGTCTTGTCTAACACTGTGATGGGCTTCCTGGAAACTGACTCTCTGATAGTGAGTAACTGGGAAGCAATCTTCAGAATCACTTCTTTTGTTTTCCAGCAGGAAGGATAGAGGGCTCTGTTCAGGAAAGAGTTGGGCAGAGATGCAGTTACTAAATAAATAAATAAAATACAATAAAACCTGACTCAACTGACCCTACACGAAGACCTCAGGGTCATTCTGAATCAGGTCAAGGGGTCGAACTTGTATACCTTCATGTGGATTCATCACTGGAGGTGGACTGTCCAGGAAAGGGTGTATTCTTGCAATAGGTGAAAGGGTCTTCAGGAAAGACAAAATCCTCTCAGTTGATGGCTTTGGGCTGCTAACATCTTAGGACCAGAAGTATCAACCAAAGGGGGGGGGACATCTTGGCAGTAATTGTGCCATCATCTGGTGTGATTATCATGATCTTATGTGGTCAGTATCCACTCCTTACCACAACACACACACACACACACACACACACACACACACACAACTACACCACCCATCGTGATCTCTGCAGCAAGATCTAGTACTAGTTCTACACTAGTAATGACTCCCAGATTGAAGAAACCCAGTCTCAGTGTGAAGTTGATGATTTCCCCAAAGGGAAGCTGAACAAGATCTTTTCATTGATCACCAAACGCTCTAAATGATAAGGAACACAAATACATCTTAGGACAACTGACCTCTCTTCATCCAGTTGGTTCTAAAACTCTTCATAGACTGACTCAGTGGCTATCATCCTGCATGTGCTTTCTGTAATCTTGAGTACCTCTTTTAAAAAATTAGTATTTGAAGGCTGTGGAGATGGCTCAGCAGTTAAGAGCACTCCATACTCTTGCAGAGGAGCTGGCTTTACTCCCCAATGCCCACATGGCTGCTCACTACCATTCAGAGCTCCATTTCTAGGAGATCCAGTACCCTCTTCTGGCTTCCATGGGCAGCAAGCATGCAAACAATACATTTATACATAATGCAAGCAAGACACTTATATACATGAAACAAAAAATAAATCTTTTAATAGTAATATTATACCATGTTATTCAAGACCATTTTCATGCAAATATATGATATATTTTGGAAATATCCGTTCTGTCCTCCACTACCCTTCTCTTTCTCACCTTTCTAGTTAGTACCCTTTAGTCCCCTAGATGGTTATGACTGTAATTCCTTGTCATATGTGATTGTATGTATCCATATAAAATCTGAGAATCCTAACTGAGAGAAAACATGCAAACATGCATTATTTCTCTTCCTGAACACAACACCTAGCCAACCTTTATCACACAGTAGATGCTTAGTGCAGGTTTATTGACTTCTTAGTTGAACTGGCAAGCACAACCTGGTTAACTGAACAAGAACAATGAGTTCAAAGAGTGGGATTCATTTAAGTTTTATAGAGCTGTATGCCATATGCATGGATGATCACCTGTGGGATGACCCACCTAAGTTCCAGATTGTTCCTCCTCTTAAGGGCAACAGATACATGTGATGACTGGAAAAACCACAGTGAGAGGTTCAATACAAGCTCGACAGAGAAAGGAGGTGTTGATGTCGCCCTCCAGGGAGCTTTCTGAGGTCACTGGAAACCAGAGTAACTGAGCTATTTTGTAAAGGTTGAACATGAGTTGAGGAGGCAGCAAAGAAAGAAAGGTCTAGGGGAGAGGTTCTAATGCAGTGAAGTGCACAGTCACTTTGAACTTCATAGCTCAAGAACTCTGTCCCTAAAAATCAGCATGGTGAGCTATGGACTGGGGCCTTGTTCAGCTTGTCTAAGTCAATCAGCACTCCCAGGAATTCAACCTCCAATGAGCAACAGCTATAATATGAATCCACATTTCTCCCTGAGACCACACGTGGGGACACATCAAATGTCACCTCAAGGAGAAGGCTTGGTTAGAGATCTGCAACTGGGGCATGCCTCCTTTGATAATTCCCCTTGTCTTGGAGAAGTGGTCCAGCAACTACTTCACCTTGAGGTGGGAAGAGTCCTCTCTGCACCAGAGCTGAAGGACCGATCACGGAAATGAAAGTGCAATTATAGAAAAATCATCCCTGGGCTATGACTGCAGTTCATGAGTATTTTATTGCTACTACGACTCACGATTTCAATTTTCAGGGCTGAGAGGCTCTGCTGAAGTCTAATTTAAATTCTCACTCTGAAGGTCTGAGCCTTATAGACATGTGTCAGTACAGATTGAGTCCATTCAGATTTAATGCTTCTGGACTCACACCACAGGACAGCTTGAGAGGACCAATGAGAAGCCTATGCAAATAGGACTGGCCAAATGTACCATTTTGTTTGTTTGTTTGAATGTGTGTGGGGTGTGTGTGTGTGTGTGTGTGTGTGTGTGTGTGTGTGTGTGTGTGATCTGCTTGCATATGTATATGCATTCACATGTGTAGGGGCACAACTTTATGTGTATACATTTAAAGGCTTCAGGCTGATGTTGGGCATTTCCCTCAATCATACCCCATGTTATTCATTGAGGCAGGGTCTCCTCATTGACGTAAAAGCCAACCAACTTGCTTTGGGGATCTCCCATCTCTCTGTTTTAAACACTAGACATACAGGCAGGCTACCAAGCCCATCCAGCATTTACCTGAGTGCTGAGATCTGAAACCCAGACCTCATACAGGCATAGCAAGTGCTTGATCTTGCAATGAGCTGCTTTCCAAGATCCGCCGTGACTGTTGATGGACACCGAGATTCGGTGGAGATAACTGTTTCGTTTGCATTGAACATGATGATTTCTATATCAAAGCTGTTCACGGCTGAATTTTTGCTTAAAAGAAAAAGAATCAGGGATGTGACAAACTGTTTCCCAAGTCTTATTAGGGGTACTCCTTGGACCACTTTGAAAATAAGAAAAAAAAATCTAATTCTGCCCTTTGATAATGTCAAGATTGAAAGGATCTCTGGAGGAATATTATATTGATATGGCCTCAAATCAATCCCAGTCTCTGTTTGTCACTGTTTCTCTGTATACTTAGGCAATGGCCCTTCACCTTGCTGAAGTTCAGTGCTGCCCAGAGCAAGCTGATATTACCACCAAGTCAGGGGCTGACTTTTCATTGTTTGGTTATATTTTTTTTTATTTTTACTGGAAATATGTGTCAAACTGAACCACCTGCATGCATCCAAGACCTGTCATAGTTTGTGTGGTAAGAATGTAATTCTTGGCAATCCAGACATCTCCAGCTGCCTTTAATCTGTTATAGTGCCAACCTCGTCCCATGGTATTTCCCCTTCCCAGTCAGGCAACTCACATTTCCCTAGAGGAATGAGCTGTGAGAATGATTTCTTAGATTGGCTTCCACGACAGGGCGTGGGGAGTCAAACAATGCCTGTCTCAAACCAGACACTGCGAACCCTGTGTTGCTCAGTACATGAAGCTGTCTGTCTCCGCTGCCCTGATATGCTTCTGAACACTTGATCAAGACAATTCCTCACAGGAATGCCCAGCAGCTTGTCTTTTAGTTGATTCTAGATCCAATCAAGTTGACAACCACAATTAGCCATCACACACTCCTTAAAATAAGCAGGAGAGCTCAAGATTATTGGTTCACGGCCTTATATGACATCGTTCTGTTGTTTCTAAGTAATATTTTGCAAACCGAAGTCAGGAGTCAGTGTAGACACAGTCAAAGTCTACAGAACAGTGGACTCTGTCACAATCGCAGCAGAGTTACAGGGCAGGTCTCTGAGGGTAAACAGAGTTGTACAGCAAACTGCCCACTGGATTCCTGGGTCACAACACCCTCCTCCCTAACTTCCACCGCTTTCTTAATTATAATAACCAAAGAGGGCCTCTGAAAGGAAGTGGAGTTTGTGTGGGAAAGGAATTCACAGGAGATAGGTGCTATAGGGTAAGGTTTGAAAGCAAGGAAAGGGAAAACTTGAGTTGCCTAGGAATGTAGCTCAGGGGTTGATTACTTGCCCTGAATGTGTGAGGACCTGGATTGAAGGCCCAGCACTATAAAAGCAAACAAGCAAAAAAATAATGCTCAGTGAAGAAGGCGCAGTAGCATTTGCTCATCGGCAGGCAATTCCAGCAGACACTGGAAAAGGGACACCAGAAAAGGAATGAGAGCTCAGGTTTTAGATGACTTTCAGTGTCCAGCTAAGAGGACGGGGCCACACTGTGAGCTACCAAGAAGCATCGTGTTGCTTGTTAATTTCTTCCAGTAACGAAGATCCACTTAGCATCCACTCTGAGCTGTGTGAAGGGTAGCTTTTGAAGGGGAGTATTAAGTAATGGCTGGTCTAGACAGCTATCTGGGTGACTTGATGAGACGTTTAAGCAGGAGAGGCAAGGAAAGATGCTGTTGGGATGGAGGAGATGAGAGGTAGTGCTGAGCCTAAAGGTCAGAGACACCACAGTGATGAGTTGTCATGGAAACCAAGTTCAAAAACATGTCTGTATATGTTTGAAAGTCTTCATGTCACCTTCAATATGGGAAGATGTTTTCATCAGGTATAGCATTTGGAGTGGACCATTCTTTCCCTTTGCTGGCCCTTTAAAAGTCTGCCGCTTCACTGTCTTCTTACTTGCATTGTTCATAGAAAGACGTCTGCTGTCATCCTTATCTGTTTCCTTGTAGGAGATGTTTCTTTTTTCCCATAGTGGCTCTTGCGATTTCCTCCTTACTGCTGGCTATAAGCAATCTTATTGAGATTAGAAATGTTCTGGGGGTCAATCAAGAGGGCATGGAAACAGACAAGATGCGAGTCTCCGGAAAAGAGTGCAAAAAAGCTGAACTTTTATATATAATTGAAACTGGGAGTTTCTTCTTAGAGCCAGTGATAGCTGTCTTTTGCAGGTCCTGAAGGAACCCCACTAAGAGATTACACCCAGAAAGAGAAGTAATACCTACCATTTGAAGGGTGCTCTGTGAACCTGTTGCTGTGAATGTGTACACAAACACAGGTACATTAAGATGTTCTACTACAAACGTAAAAACCAAGTTTTAAGATATGTAACAGGTTGTACTCATGTATTGAAATGCACTTGAAACTACAAAGTTTGAGTGCTTGACAAGGTGGACATTCTTTATACACTTGCTGCTCTGTATTTGTGCAAGTGTTCCACGTGTGTAATGACCCTGTGGTGCATGAAGTGTTATAAGCCCCTCTTTACATGTGTTAAAGCCAGGACGCAGAGTGCTTGAATAATTACACGGCATATTTTTAGTTCCTAGGACAGGTCAAAGTTGAACAAAAGATAATAGGTTCCTAGTGATCTGTTTAACCACCATTCAAAACTGACTGACAGACAATGGCAACAAAGTACAAGAGCAAGTTATTAACAGAGCAAGGGGACACCGCTGTCACCAAGGGTCTGTGTTAAGGTGGAAAGACAATGCTTTTAGAGTAATGACCAATTGTCCCGTTTCCTGGCCTCTTATTTAGAGATTGTGGTTAGTGTATGTGTGTGTGTGTGTGTGTGTGTGTGTGTGTGTGTGTGTGTGTGTGTGTGTGTGTATTATATACATGTAAAATGTGCTCATAAAATTTTGCAACAAGACATCCGGGGAGATCCTTAAGTGACCTGAACATCTCTCATTCTGGTGCCATTCCGCATGTCCAACAGAGGACAGATAACTTCTGAGGGTAAAAGTGAGGGAGTTCAAAGACAAGCTGAACTGATACACAAATGCAGTCTACAGAAAAGAAAGAGATAGACAGAGACAGAGAGAATATATAAAACACACAATGTCATCCTTCTGCCTTAACTATTGGCCTGGTAACACTCTTCGAAACTTTTGCTTCTTTTAGTGTTGAGGCACTGTTTGAGACTGGGCTGGATAAGCCTCAGATTCTTCATCTGCCTTTAAAGCTAATGAGATACAGTGAGTGTAAAGTACTCATCACAGTGCCCAGACTGAGGGGAACATTCAGGAGGTGTGTCGAGGTGGCACTGTTATCTACCTGTGGCTCCCCTAGATGAGGGCTTCAAGTCTGTCCACCCACATTGCCCAAGCTGTCCTGCAGAAGCGGGTTAGCATTCAACCAAGCGTCCCATCCATCAGCGTCCATCTCCGCTTCCGCTAACAGTCAGTAAACACGGTGTAGTGTCTTGGCGGATGTTATTGCTCCACTCGGGATCATCTTGCCTTCTCAGCTACATTAATTCATCATTCGTTTGATTCATATGTTGTCTGAGCTCAAAACAGGTGCTGGGACTGCTCTGTTTCACCAGGGCGAGGGTGTTAAGTGTAAACGAGAAAATCAAATCCCTGCCTTATGGCGCTCACACATTGGCGGGTGGCAGAGGAGGGGCACAGACGCAATAATAACAGTAGGTAAAACATGAGGCATTTGGATAGTAACAGGTGCTATGGATACAAATCAGTGTGGGACGGAAATCTAAAGTTTGGGGATATTGATGTATTTAATATGTTAGGCCCAGGGAAGATTTCTCTGCATAGTCAGGGTGACTACCTGTTTCAGAGGAGAGGAAACCATTGTTCAGAGAAGGGCTGCAGATTTCTTAATGCCACATAGCATCCTCCATGCCAAAGGCAGAACAGGAAAGCAAGATGGCCACATGCAGTGCAAGGTATTTCTGTCTGGCAGGAGGCGACAGAGCCTGAAGGGGGCTCCTTCACTGAAGTCAATAGTCCTATAGTCCTCTCCATTCCTCACCCTCTCTGAAATACATCTCCCTTCAGGCCCTCTCTCTTCGTAACTTAGCCTTGCTGTGTGTAACTGGAGTTATGGTTTAGGATCAGCTCCCAATGTCTGTATGGTGCCAACATAGGGTACACCCCCCCCAGCACCTTCCTGTCACTCAGAAACAGGCATTTCCCTAAGGGACCCAGCACCCATGGACATAGAAGTGCAGAAAAGGGGGTGAATTTTAGCCCTTGCCGATCTCCCCCAGGGGTTTTGTGCCGTGCACAACCTTCACCACAATAAATGGCTGCCTGATACCTCCTCAGATGCGATTTTGTATTTCACACACCATTTAACTAATGGAAACCACATAATAGGCACTCAGCAAATCGTGGTTGATTACATTCTTTCTCATTTTTCATCTCCTAATATGATTAAGATCCTTTGTATTTCAACTCATGGTAAAGGATGGAAATTGAGTTATTATTATCCACAAATCCAGGCATTATTGAACACCTACTATATGCCAGGCACTGGGCTGGATGGTGGTTGGTGACTCGCATGCGTGAGATTTACATTCTGGTGGAGAAGGGGAATAATGAATGAAGTAAGGCTACGTGTAGTGTGTTAATGTGTGGGGAAGAGAAAAACAGATCGTGGAGGATTAGGGGTAATCACTGAATAGAGTGGTTCAGCCAGAACTCAGAGAGTAGGATTTCTCTAAGCGTTGATATAGAGAAAAATAATGACTATAGTTAAAAGAATGATACCCCCTCCCCAACGAAGGTCCACAAGCTTCAATCCTAGGAATATATTGTCTTTCAGGGCAAAAGAAATGAGATTAAGGGACCATGGAGACAGCCCAGTCAGTAAGGTGTTTGCATGTAAGCCCAAGGACCCAAGTTCCCTCCCCAGATCCCATGTGAAAAAGCCCAGTGAGGTGGTGTATGTTGGTAACCTCAGGGCTGGGATGATGGAGGCCCAGATCACTGGGTTCTGTAATCAGCCAACCTAACTAAATCGATGAGTTCCGAACCAGTGAGTGAGCCTGTCCTAAAACAAAACAAACAATAACAAAAAAAGTATATAGCTCTTGAGAAATAACACCTGAGATTGTCCTCTGACCCCCACATGAACACACACACACACACACATAGTTAAAGATTGAGATTTCGAGTATTCAGCATTGTTCTGAGGCTCAGGGTAACTACAAGCTTCCTCAAAAGAGAGAATAGGAAGCAACAGAAGACAGAAGGATCAAGACACTGCCTGCTAGGTTTGACGGTGGAGGATGGGGCTATCAGCCCAGGAGTGCAGGCAGCCTCCAGAGTCTAAGAAAGCTCTTCTATATCTTTCATAAGAACCCACCCCTGCCCACAAATTGCTTCTAGCCTGCCAGTGCATCTAGCCCTCACAACCATCATACAAGAAATGTGTGCTATTCTAGCCCCCATGGTTGCTGTAGTCCACCCATAGCAGCAATGGGAAACAAGGTAGATATTTGGGGGAAAGGATTCCAGATGAGGGAAAACAGCCAGTGCAAATGCTCTGAGATGGAGCTGGATCTGATGTGCCCCAAGACGCCTCCAGTTAGACTGAGACACTGATTTTAAGGAGGTTGGGGTGACAGGGACATGATATACCTTGCCTAGTACATCACGGGCCAGTTGAAACTTCTGTTTTACTCCAATGCTAGCAGCTCCCACTGAAGGCTAAGACACAGGGAATGGTGTCACCCAGCTTGTGTTCTTATAGGACTCTGGCTGCTGAGGACGAATGGTAAAAATGCAAGGGTGAGGGCACATGCCAAGATTCCCTTAGAAGGGCTACGTTATTTTCCAGGTTGTTGCCAAGACTGGTGATGAATATCTTTAGTCCCAGCACTGTGAGGCAGAGGCAAGCAGGCCTCTGTAAGTTCAAGGTGAAGCTGATCTATATAGTGAGTGCCTGTCTGGGAAACAAAAAAGGGGAGGGATATTGAGCTAGAGAGATGACTCAGTGGTTAAGAGTACTGACTGCCTTTGTAGACTACCCAGGTTCAGTTTCCAGTGCCCACTTGGCAACTCACAACTATCGATACTCCAGTTCCAGGAGATTCAGTGCCCTCTTCCGGCCTCCTTGAGCACTGCATACACATAGTGTACATATGTGTGTGTAGGTCAAATATTTAAATGCATAAAATAAAAATAATAAATGATATTGGCTAAGACCCAAATAGTAGCAGTGAACATGGAGGACCAGGTAAACTCAAAAGATGATTTGAAGATTGAACCCAAGAACCAGATCACAGATAATATGACCCTTTCTCTGGAAGAGATCTGAGCAAAATTCTTTCAGTAATTAAAATTTTCATGGGGAAAGTGAGCTATGCAGGATTCAGGAGGCAGAGCGGATAACTATCAGATGACAGATTAAAATGACTAGGGTTCAAGCCCCAGCTCCTCCACTCTCCAAAGTGTGTGCCCTGGCTATATGTTCAAAATTCCCCAGCCTCGATTTCCTCATCTGGAGTATGGGAGTATAATGGCATGTCCCAAAGACAGTGTAAGTGTAGATTAAAGGAGAAAAGTGTTTGGAAGGGCCAGGCCTAATGTGTAGCAAGCTCAAAATTATTCTCTCTGCTGCCCTGGAAGCCATTGGTTTGCAAGATGTCTGAAAGGTGTATTGAGCATTCAGGAACTCGGTATGGAAGGGAAACCAAATGAAACACAGCTATTGTTTTCTGTGAGATAGGTTCAAAGAGCAATTGGGATGCAGACATAGCTCCCTAGGTCCCAGAGAAGATTTTCAGAGCTCAGTCATCAAACAGTTTCTGCATTTGCCAGCCATGACTTCCAAAGCGGGGCAGGGCCCTTCTGCCTTTTAGGGAAGAATGCGAATTACACAGCGATTGAATATTTATTACATGCACCCTCTTCTTTAAGCAGTTGTTTTACCATCTCAACATCAAAACCACCCGGCCCAGAGAAGACTCAGATGTGGGAGAATATCAAATGTGTTTTTCTTTCTTTCTTATTTTTTTTTTGTCCTTTTTCATGGTAGATCTGACGCACCTTTGAATCTTCAAAGGATGCAATAATCAATGACGTGGGGAGACGGGCGACAGTGTGCCCGTCATTGTGGAGATGAATTTATTAATGTAAACGGCATCGCGTGGAAGAGAGATGGGGCTGAATTAAAATGTGAGGACCTGTGATCCAACAAGAAACATAGAACAAAAGGAGGAGAGGGAGACGGAACAAGGAGATAAAAGACACTTTGCCGATTCCAGGCTCCGCTGAAGAGAGCTACATACAAGAGGTTATCGCCCAAGTGTGCTATGGCAACCCTGGTGTCTTAATTAAAATATCTCCGAGAGAGGAAGTAGTGGGAATTTTACCAGGGGTGTAAGCAAGGCGACTGTAACATAGAAGAAATGCAGGGGCTCAGAAGAGGGGATTGTTTAATCTAAATATTGAGAATATGTCTCTGAGCTCCCGTCATGGAGAATCTTTAAAAATTGCTTGGGTAAAGGGAACAATTGACTTTGGCAGCTGGTGGGGCAAATGTGTGTGTGTGTGTGTGTGTGTGTGTGTGTGTGTGTGTGTGTGTGTGTGTGTGTGTTGCGCAACATGCCACATGAGTATGGGTACCCAAAAGAGGACATCAGAACCCTTGGAGCTAGAGTTACAGGTGCTTGTGAATGCCCATGTGACTGCTAGGGACTGAACCCAGGCCTTCTGCAGGAACAGCTAGTCTTCTTAACTGCTGAGTCATCCTGCCAGGCCTGGGGAAAGCTTTCTCATTTTAGAGGTTACAGTCATTAGCATTAAGAAAAAAACCCCAAACTGACAAATGGACAAAAGATGAGAGAACAAGGACTTTGAAAACAGACTAGATCCAGAGAGCGGGTCCTTCAGTGAATTCCTTTTGGGCAGAGAAGACAGCTCAGAGGGTCAAGATACTTTCCTCCAAGGCTGAATTTGAACCCTAGGACCTACGCAGTAGAGTGGGAACTGTGGCGATTGGCCCCCGGCCTCCACATGTAGGTATGGTATATGTGCATGCACAAGTAAATAAAAGTGCTTTTAAAATATATTCTTATGTCTGAGAAAGAGACATGCCACTCTGGAGGAGCGCAGAGGACAATATCATTGCACCGTTGATAAAGCTGTACAGTGCCTCTGAATCCACTCTATAATAGCCCAGCTCCATCATCACTATTTCGGAATAGCCCAGCTCTGTCACGATTATCCGAATGTCTCCTTGAGCTAGCACCTGTGATGTCATGCTTCACTGCCGAGTAGCAGCACTATCCACATTGGTAGCCAGCATGGTCTCCTGCCAGCAGAGGTGACTGGGTGGCCAGGGAGAAGAGAGCTGACGTCCTTTCCATTCCAGTGACAAAAGCATCAGGCGATAAGTGAAAGGTGGGGCTGCCTATTCCCTGAAGTCACCCTGAGCCTTTAGAATAGGACGAGATGGTGCAGGCTTGCTGCGCGATATTAGAGAGCATGAAAGGAAATGTCTGCCCTGACCGGAAGTGATTAGAAGGCATTCCCAAACTGTTCTCTAACTGCAACTGGGGACACAGGAGGGGAGTATGGGTGGCTGAGCTAGAACAGACTCCATTCTGTTGAGGATGTATAAAGCCTGAGGGTCCAGTGGATAGCTCCGTGTGACCATCATGGAGAGGACCAATGGCCAACACTCTGTACAGACCCACTTGAATTTTGGTGGGTGGTGGTTCTTCTAGGGGTAGGTGTGATGGTTGGGCTTAAATGTCAACTTGTCACAAAGTAGGATGGTCTGGCCAGAGAAGGGAGTCTCCATTGGGGGGATTGTCCAGATCAGTGGGCCTACGGGCGGGTCTGTGCAAGTCTCCATTGGAAGGTCGTCTTGATGTTAACTGAAGTGGGAAGACCCACCCTAAGGATGGGCGGCTCTGTTTCAGGGGCTGGGTCCTGGAGCTGCATAGAGGGATGGAAACCAGCTGAGCATTGTCTCTGCTCTTGACTGTGGGGGACATGGCTATAGCTGCTTGAGCTCCTGCCTTGACATCCCCTCATTGAGGGATTGGAACCTGAACCCATGAGCCAAATAAAGCCTTCCTCCTTGTGCCGCTGCTGGTCATAGAAGTCAGGTGACAGGCCTTATGAGAGGGCTGTCCTTTCAGGCCGTTTCCCTGCTCTGAACTCCGGCAGATGTGGAAAGCAGCCCTTCCTGGAGTTTACCTTCTTGCACCTAGAACACGGGCTCAGATTAATTCAGCTGTCGAGGCAAGGGGCTCTGTGTGTATTAGGAAAACAAGCCCATTTGTAAAGCACGAGCGGATCCCTCCAGGTGCTCAGGAGTAGCTAGTTAGCATGAATATTTCATCAATGCCAGAGTAGATTGAGGAAAATTCTTTCCATTATATCCTCATCACCACCGCACGTGGTTCAATGGACTTCTGACTAAAGAATCTAAATATGCTTAAAACATTTTTCACCTCCAGTGGAACGAGCCGGGCTTGATTGGGTTGTTATTTTCCTGCTTCATGAAATATTTCAGAGGCAATTGTGTCCTGGATGTGTTGTTTGGCAAATTTTTATCCGAAGCCGGAGCCTTTGGATTATTTTTCAACCAGCAGCTCGGATGTGAGGAAGTCGGCTGCTTAGAAACAACACCTAGGGCCCTGTTGCTGTAGTCCTTGCATTTTGAGCTGTAAGGCCAACTTTTAAAACATGGCGCTGGGCTTGGTGTAATGAGCATCAGGGAACAGAGACTGTTTATGTGGGGGTGAACTTCAGGGTTCACGCCCCCACCCAGGTTTTGCAGAGGATTCTCCTGGTGATTAGAGAGCTGCCTGCTGTGCTGGGCAGGCCTGGCATCTCCTTTCCCACCCTCTTCAAACCATCTCAGGCTGCCGGCTCTCTCTGCTTTCCCACCCCTATCAGTGCTTACCCTGCCATTTCCTTCTGCCCCCTGACTTCTTTTGTTCAGCCCCAAGCCCCTTCTTTGCATACCTTTTCCTGGAGAAAGAATCTTGAACTGATGTTCAAGACAAGAGTGGAGAGCGGAAGCACAGATGGGGTTGGTCATGCAGAAGAGGTCAGGGTCCAGGAGGGACCGCACATGCTGAAGTCAACAACAGTATCAAGAACTACACCTCCTGGGCCTTCCCTGCCTTGATGGTGCTGGGGACTTCATCCTTGGTCACGCCTACGCTTATACAATATTAGTCATGGGCAGGTGGTGTTTTTCAAAGATTTTTTTCAAATCCCAAACACCTACCAAGAAACCTGTAACTTCTCTGTATCATTGACTATTTTGGTCACAGCAACTTCCTTTCCCTCCTAAACGTATATACCAAGTCCAACATCACAGTCCTAGGACCCTGGAAATGTACCTCATCAGTGTTCCACTGATGGATGCTTGGTTATTCAGCCACACATAGGAGAGTGTTTACTCACACATTCACTTACTTCTTAATATTGTAGTATATCAATTTATTACACAAAATCGAAAGGAACACAGGGAATTGAAGTAAATCTTTCCGTCTGTAATGAATACCATCTAAATAGATAAATGCTTAATTTCCCAAGTAATGATCTAAGAATGCCTGGCCAAGACTAATGACGCCAATGTGGTGACCAGGAAGGGTTCTTCTCAAACAGGTCTCTCAGGAAAAGGATCTCATTGGGGTCTCCCAGCTCCCACCAACTCTTACCACCTGATGATGTCACCCAGAGCAATACCTCACATGTCCAGCTGGCTAAAGTGTGGCAAAATGTGTCATTTCCGCAACGGTCACTTCTGGGGAGGGGGGTCACCAAACAAATATTTAAATGATTTCAGCAAGATATTGATCTGTCTAAAGTCACTGGAAATTTCCAGTTTCCGTTCTCTTGTTTAAATGGTGATCTGTTCATTATATGTGGTACTAGATTTCATAAGGGTATCGTCACGTGAGTGTATGATGCTCTTTGGCCATGAGTCTCCCACCCATGTCCATCCCTGACCCTCCCCTGCCCCCAGTTTCAGGTGGACAGTTACGTTACCAAAGTATCTTATCAACGGCTTTCCTTACTGGATGTTTGCAACTGACATCACTAGCTATTTCTAGAAAGCACACGCTCTTGGAGGCTCCGAGAAATGATGGCCTCTACCCATTTACTCCTGTTGGGTGCCAACAGCCCTTGGCAACGGTGGCTGCCTCAGTCTCCAGTGTTTGCGTGGCTTCGTGCCATCCTGGGACCCCGCCCGCCATCATCATTTTTCCCTACCCTGAAGGAAAATTCTATGTCCTTTTATGACAAGATGATATCCTAACAAGCAAGGGGTGATGGAGGCACCTGGCTTCCGAGCACCCAGTCAGACACATTCGCACCGATCCCAGCACAGGCATTTGTGCCCCTGAGGTTCTTTCCTCATAACTGACAAAGGCAGAAGCAGAGCAATGGCCCCCTGGAACGTGAAATAAAGGCCAAGGTGTTTAGGAATGGGAAGAAGAAGGCTGCCTTGCCTAGTTTCTCTCTCCAGGTGCCTCTAAGGTACCCTCAGAGTCAGCACACACGCGCGTGAAGCAACTCTTACATGCACGCTGACCCTCCGAGTCCGTGTCTGTGCTCTGGCTTTTTACATCTGGGTTGGCACTACTGTGCATATCCCCCTGCATCCGGGGAGCTGGGATAGGTGAGAGGTGGACTGGTACTGCATCTCTAATGGCTGGTGTGCTGGGAAGAACGGGCTAGCAGGAGCAGGCACAGGGCTGGGGTGGCACCCAGAACAATGGCATCGCCCCCAGCAGGCTTGCCGACACAAGTGAGCCCTTCATCACAAACAATGGAAAGTTTGTTGCTGAGGACACAGGGTGCTTTGTCATCATGTTGGACACATTTACACACGCGCTGTCGTAATGAACGGAGGTCTCTGTGGCTCTATTGCAGCTCTGAATCACCCAGCCCTTACATATGCATGGCGCCTTAAATCTCCACACAGGGCTGTCCTCTGCATTCACTCGTATGCGGCTCTTGAAGTTGCTGGTTTTCTTAACTGTAAATGAGATTTGCATGTATCCCATATTTTACTTATGTTCCATTCTTCCCCAGTAAAGCAGCAGAATCTTTGGCCTCTTTGCTAGCTCTTTCCACTGTCATTCATTAATAGACACACAAACACACACACACACACACACACACACACACACACCACAGGGGGAGGGAGGTGAGGGGGAGAGAGAGTGAGAGAGAGAGAGAATCCAGTGTTCTGTCTTTGCCTGCCTGCAGAAAAGCTTTTGTCATCCTAGAAACCAACCGTCATTCTCATGCACACATTTGTGTGTGTTTGTGTATGTATGTTATAAAAGAGCACATGTGTGTGCTCATGCATGTGAAGGCCACAGAACAACCTTGAGTGTCATCATCCTGAATGGTGTCCAGCTCCTCTGAGACAGGATCTTCCAGCCAGTGATTCTCAGTCATCCTCCTGTCTCCACTCCCAGTGATGGGATTCCAAGTGCACGACTCTTGCTCCAGCCTTATTTTAAAGTGTGGTCTGGAGATCAAATTGAGGTCTCTCTGCGCTTGTGAGGGAAATGCTTTTCCAACTGAACCAATTTTGTAAGCGGGGCTGGAGAGATGGCTCAGAGGTAAGAGCGCTGTTTGCTCTTCCACAGGACCTGGGTCCACATCGCATCGGTCTCGCAGTTCCCAGCACACGGGGCAGTGGTGTGAAAGGCATTCATACTTCTACCTGCTCTGATTCCAGAATGCCTTCCATTGTCCAGAACTGAATATATGCCCCATTAAATAACAGCTCCCATCTTCTCTTGGGATCTTGGAAAACTAACTTATGACAAAGAAAAAGGTTTTGATAGGTTTGCAACAATTATTCTGGTCTGTGAAGTGGCCTGATCTAGCTTCATTTTTCTCAGCTTAGGAACACCGTTTTGGTAAACCAACCACGTTTCATGTAGACTCCTTAGTTTATATTTTTATATTCTTCTTCTATGATGCAGTCATGTAATCTAGAATGAACACAACAGGGTGTTCTATAGAAATATAGTTGGTGATATTCATTATCTCTGCTAGTTAGGCAATGCAATTGGGAGTAATTTCTACATAATCTGTCCAAATTTATTGGGAGGGTTTTGTAAATGTAAGGGCCAGCACACATTAAGTGTGCCCATGTTGGCCAAAACACATTCGCTGTATTGCTACTCTAGCATTCTGTGGAAGGGCTTGGGGTGTGCTCTTCCCACAGTAGGCTCGTGCTTAATCTTATCCTTGCTGCTCAACATTGGACTGTTTTTTTTTACTTTTGCCTTTCACGTGTCCTGTCTCAGTAAGTGTTCTTCTGCATAGTTTTCTTCTTCCTTTGAGCTTAGTGTCCAGGTGTATTCTGAGAATGGAATCATAGAAGGAAGTGCTGTGGAATATTTGCGAGGCTCTTGATAACCAAATATTGCCCGATGGCTTTCCCGAAGACTGTTAGTCGATATCCCAAGAAAAATCGAGAGTGTGAATGTTTGTGGAGGTGTTCAAAAGCTTTAGTCGGTTTTTTGTCTTGTTTGACTTTCCTATGTATGTTTTCTCTTAAAACTATAACATGCAGGTTCACATGCACACCCACACACATAAACACACATACACACACACACTTACACAGACACATACACACACACATATACACAAATACATATACACACACATATACATAAACACATATACACACACACATGCACACACACACGCACACACACTGTTATGGACCAGGGGCTAGTGATGCCATGAAGTTTTCATGTACCACATTGTCTTGATGGGAACTCACTGTGGTAATGAAGTCTGAGGTGTTCGCTCCTGATGATGCAGAAGATCATTTTAATTAACATGTGGTATTTGATGAGATTGATTTACATATTAAGAGTGGTGCTCTGTTTTCAATTCATTTTTCTCCAGCCCTCTAATTAGATCAAGGTTGTGCCACCCCCCTCTAGCTCCATTCTCCCCTCTCTTACTTCTCAGTAGGCAGGCAACAGTTTCTAGCTTAAGTTTAATAATGTTGTGGGTCCCCATGTGTCTATTTTTATGTTTCCTTCTTTTTTATGTAATGTGACATTAGCACTTGATGTAAAATAATGATTCACTTTCCTTTGTAGAATACAGTCCTTGAATTCAAAAGGTGTAACCCCTCAAATTGGAGCAAATGGTTATTGAATTTTAAAAAAAGAAAGGAAGACATGAAGTTGAGGACTGAGGAGGTGAAGGAAGATCTGGGAGGAGTTGAGGGTGAACGTGATCAAAATACATAGTAGAAATTCTCCAAGAATTAATTACAGTAATTTTTTTAGATGTGAAACTTGTGACAGTGCCTGCGGTAAGTGAAACAGGAGCACTTTCCTGGGAAATGCATCCGCAAAGGCACTCTTGATCATGGAGTGGGCAAACATCACCTGCATCTTCATGGAAGCGAAGGTGAAAATATCACTCACTGTTCTTCACCCCAACCCTCTAGCTGGCCATGCGGGGAGCCATGCTTATGGTTGGAAATTGGTTGCTGACCAAATGACTTCTACCTGTTTGGCAGATTAAGACCAGTCTATACAGCATGAAGGGTGTACAAATCCAGTGTGACACTTAGGTAATTCAGAAGTTGGAATTAACTGGCTTAATAATTGTCATTGTGAATCATGGTGTCAACCACGTACTTGGTCGTTCTAAAGATATTTGATAGAGTAAAATTGACAATGTCTAGACAGTTGTGTCCTTCACAACAAAGCAAAGAGCCCAAGGTGGGCTGATACTTTCCCATCTCAGGGAGACCTTAGTCAGTTCATCTTGTTTTCTCTTTTAGGATATATTTAAGTTTGCAAGGACATCTCCTGTCCCAAGACAAAAGAGGTCCATTGTGGTGTCTCCCATCTTGATCCCAGAGAACCAGAGACAGCCCTTTCCCAGAGATGTTGGCAAGGTAAGTTGAACAAAGGACGAATGACACAGAGTGTTTCTATTAAGGGATGAGCATGCCCAAGACAAGCAGGCTGTGACCGTTGTGATTAGCTGGAACTGGCCTCCATTCCTGCATGGTAAGAGGTCAAAATGATCTTATCAAGACAGAACTTCAGCAATCATTTTTACGATGAAGAAGATAAAAGGCTATGAGAAAGCGGCAACCATATATCACAACTGTGGGATCTACATAGTAGAAGATAATTTTGAAGTGATATTCTAAGAAGTCATTGGTTAACAGCCGGCTGCTTCGTCTTTGTAGCTGATGTCCGGGGGACAGGCTGACAGCTGTGTGTTGAGATTTGTGGCTTTTTGTTTGGTTGGTTGGTTTTCTGAAGTCCTGTTTTTAAAATGTGTCAGTCCAAGTTCACTGTCGGGGCAGCTTCCCAGAAACAAAGCCAGATTGCAGAAACTCAACCACACTAGTTAGATCCGAAGCACTGTTGCTTAAACCTGAAGTGCAAAGTTGCCAGGAGAAAATGGCCGCTGTTAAATGGACCATAGTACTGGTGGTGCATTGCATCAAAACAGAAAGAGAGAGAGAGAGAGAGAGAGAGAGAGAGAGAGAGAGAGAGAGAGAGAGAGAGAGACAGAGAGAGAGAGACAGAGAGAGAGAGAGAGAGAGAGATCAGCAAATTGAGTTTAATTAATGATCTGACTATCTGTTTTGGTGATTCAGGACTCAGGCCAGTTCCTGTCTGTGAACTAGAAGGGCGCTCTGCTGAGCTGGCAAAAGGGACTGGCTTTACCTGGATGAGGAAGAGTAAGAACTAAAATGAATATGTTGTTTTAGAGTAATTTACCTTAAGGAACAAAGCAGAGAGGCATCTTTGACCCACTGGGTGAGATGTATTGAGTCGTCCATAATTGGTTGCTGTGAATGTCCTGTTTCTCATAAATTAGAACCATTTTAAATCACTCTGATTATGCGAACCTCGCTACGAGTGACTCAGTTCTGTCTTTCTCTGCCCTATTGGACCTAGCACAGGCGTCTTATCCAAAACAGTGGCCTCAAGTAAATTATGTGGAACACACATCAGTACCTCCTGGCCTCACAGAAATGTCTGTGCAGAGATTCAGATCTGAATCTGTTACTATTTCTTGTTGAATCTGCAATTGGAACATGGCTGCTGGCTTGAATGAGTGATCTCGATGCCAGGATCTATGGCTTTGTCAACTTACTCACCAGGTGAAAACGGAAAGCCCGTTTGATGCCACAGTCCCATCAAGACCGGGTAAATACAGCCATAACTTGCAAAGAATCCAGCTTGTCTTCTAGGAGGGGAGTAGGCAACTAAATAACAGGGAAATTTCAGTGTATGACAATGGCTGTCCAAAACAAAAACACAGTGACCTGAGGAAAAGAGCAAAGAGTACAAGCCGGAGGGATTGGAGGGAGGAGATGGTCGCAAAGGTGGCTGACAGCAGCTGAGGTTTGGGATATCTGAGGGATGACTGGAAGGATAAGGGTATCCGCGGATAAAAGAGAGGCAGCACACATATGCATACTGTCTAGTTTCTCTGCCTCTCTTATTTAATGTGTATCTATACATTCATATTCTCATGTGTATGGCTGTAGTTTTGTGCATGGGGGGTGCATGTGCACATATTGAGTCCAGAGAAGAACTTTGGGTTGTCCCACCAAGCACCATCTACTCTGTGTTTTTGAGACAGTGCCTCTCACTGGTCTAGACTCATTGAGGAGGCTAGGCTGGCTGACCAATAAGCACCAGGGATATGCCTGTCTCTGCCTCCCAAGGTCTGGGAGTGCACCATACTGCCTTTCTTTTTAATGTGGGTTCTGTGGATCGAATTCAGGCCCTCATGATCACAAGGCAAGCACTTTAGTGAGTGCAGATAGTGCAATTCCTCCAACAGCTCCTCTCCTAATTCTGCCACCAGCGGTCTATTATGGGGGTTCTAGCCTAGGGACCTTGCCTAATCTTAGTCACATGCCAAGGGCATGGCTTCAAACCCCATAGTCAGATGGTTTCTACAGTCTTAGTGCCTTGTAATGACATTTACATTCTGGTAGGTGAAGCATTGGGGTGGTCATACACAAGCCCTATCTAAATAGCAGCAGGACCTAAGCTTGTGCCCGTTTTAGGTACCCTAAAGGGAAGATGGGGTTTTCACCTGTGACTATACATCACAGTCCCCAAATCACTTAACCCAGGTACCAGGGCCACACACTCCAGGCTAATGCACAAAACCATGCATAGGTGTTATCTAAAAGACCCCAGTGAGGTCTGATGTGTGGCCAGGGTGAGGAACGTAGGCATAGGCCATCCTCCTTCTAGAGATAGTGTGAACCGCAATGTCAGCTCCTCCAGGACCTTGTAGAAATGTGTGCTCTTGGGCCCCCTCCTTAGGCCACTGAACTAGAACTCTCAGGGGAGAGCAGAAACCAGCTTTTAGAATTTTACAGCAAGCTCTTGTATGCTTTCCAGCTACATCCCAGCACTCACATTTAGTAAAAAAAAAAAAAAAAAAAAAAAAAAAAAAAAAAAAAAAAAAAAAAAGCCTTTATTACATGCCAGATATACATTGATGTGCTTGTCAATGCATCCTATATTTTAGTGCACGTCAAAACCAAACACTTCATTAAGAGGCCGTTTGAAAAGAGAGTGCCTATTCTAGATTGATTTCTGTGGGTGTGATAAAAACCAGAAGCCACATGTGGAGGAAGGGGTGAAGTTGGCTCACAGTTCCACGTCACAGCCCACCATTGAGGGAAGCTAGGAAGGGCATTTGAAGCACAGACCACAGAGGAATGCTGCTTACTATCTTTCTGCCCCTGGCTTGCTCAGCTATTTCTTTTGCACATAGCCCAATACCACCTGCCTAGGGATGGCACCACTCTCAGAGTGCTGGGCCCTCCTACATCCATTAACAGTTGAGAAAATGCCCCCCACGGAAGTGGCTGCAAGCCAGTCTGATGGAGGCAATTCTTTGAGGGTCCCTCTTCTCAGGTGCATCAAATTGACTACTCAAGTCAGCCATCACGGTGCCCATCGGCAAGAGCATCCCACCCCACAGGAGAGGGCTCAGATTGGTGTGAGCAGCCCCTGCACATATTAGACAAGAGGCAAGATGACATGAAGCTGGTCCCAACTGCTAACTCACTGTGTGACTTGACCAGTTGCTTCATCTCTCAGAGTTTCATTCCCCTACTTGGCATGTTAGAAGATGATCTCTGTGGAATTCTTGTCTTAAGAAATTAATGTAATGAGAAGAAAGGGCTTAGTGGAGTGCCAGAAAAACCATGAATAGGCACTAGTATTTTCTATGCATCGCTAATCCTAGAAGATCAAGGATACTGTCTGTTTCCACTGCCATTAAGTCCCCAGGTCTTCCCATGGTGCCTTATAGCTGATACTCGATATATGCTGGCTGACACAAACTAGGCAGAATTTCAGGGACTTTTCCTCCTGAGCAGCAGGATTACTTACTCACAGACGCCAAGCACATCGGGCCTCTAAGGAACACAAAAAAGTTAACTCAGGAACTAAGATGGGGAAAGATCAGGGAAAACCTGCTGGCAAAGTGTTTATATCAGGCGAGCGATGGCGCAGAATCCATCAGTGTCCTGAGTTTTTCCAGGGAACTCCACCATAGAGTTAACACCACGTGCATAGCTTCTCTGGGTCATCTTGCTGGGCAAAGGCTCTCCTCCAAGACTTTTTCATGCACACATGAAGCATAGCCCAAGGCAAACAAGGAGTGCTGGGGCACACACAACTCCTCACCCTCCGTTTTGGGTGGGATGCTCCTGAGACTGTGATTCTCAGTTTCTTGGCTCTCCTCTATGGAGTTATGATCTAGCCACACACAGTAAGTACTGATACTTAGCTAGAAGTAGCCTTGCTGCCTTTTGAATAAAGTGACCACAATAGAAGACTTGTTTCAGGGTTCACTTTGGGGGGGAATCCAAAATGAACCAAGGGTCTTCCTTAATAGCTACTCGTTTTGTTACTTTCTGTTGCTGGATAAAACACCATGATCAGAAGCAACTTCTAGAAGAGTTTATCTGGGCTTACAGTTCCAGAGGGATAAGAGTCCAGCACAGCAGGGAAGTGTGGCAGCAAGCAGTGAGCGAGCATTGGTCAGGGACAGGGAGCTGAGAGCTCAGGTCTTGCAACCCCAGCCTGAAGCAGTGAGAGTGGAGTAGAAGTGACTGGAGACTTAATCTCAAAGCCCGACCCTGGTGACACTTCCTCCGGCAAGACCGCCCCTTCTAAACCTTCCCATTCAAACCACCACACCACTGAATCTTTTCTTCAAATAGGAACACCCTAGACTGTGATCTGATGTGCAATGCTAAAGCCAGAGGTGCACTAACCCAGAGAGATTCCGAAGACAGTGGCATGCAGAGGCCAGAGATCCTTCTTGGCCCATGCCCAACGGTCTCTGAAGGCCTTTGTGTTCTCCCATCCCTCTGTAGAGAAAAGTCTAACAGATGCAGGTAGAGCTGATGGAGCGAAGGTAGAAGAGAGAAAAGAAAGAACGAGATCAAAGATTTCAAACAAGCAGGCCCGATCAGGAAAATAACTTCCTTCAGGGGATACAAAGCAGAGGCAGACTTTTTGCAAGATAGTTACTTTGCACGAAGCACCCGGAAGTTTGGGAGATTTAGATGTTAGTATCCCATCACGAGTAAGAAAGCTGTCGCTTTGTAGAGGACCTAGGTTGAGATTCTCTCCACGGTGAGCCAAGAGGGGTCCTCAACTGAAAAACAAAATTCCCTTTGGTGCAATAAAAGGGGCAATAAATATGGTTTCTGGGTAGCTTCATGCTCATTCATTCATTCACTTACAGCCCAGGCTGGCCCCAGCTGCCCTCTAATTGACAGGAAAGAGGCTTAGGGAAAGTGCCTAGAAAGAGACTGATGGAGGATTGTGTGGAACTAGAGAGAACTATACCGTGCCAATGCCATTTATTGTCCCAATCTGGACAGTTTTAAGTAAGAAAGGTTATGCTTACACGTATATCCAGATAACCAGTGTAAATGGGGACTTTCTAGGTGACCATGCTGGAGGTTGCTCATATTAGAACCTAGCTGGTGCATGTGACTCTGGTACTGAAAGCTAGTGTTAGCGATGGTTGTGGAGAACACACCTTAGCTCCTCCCTCGGAAAACTAGGACATGCACCGTTGTCTCCTGGAAAGCTTTTAGTTCTGCTGAAGCATAAAACCATCAAGAGAAAGGTGCTGAGGTGGATGAGCCCTGTGTGGGGGGTGTCCTCATTTATCCCATGCCATGCAGGACTGTCGACCCACAGAAAGGTTATGTAGGAATGCCCGAGGCTATAGGCTCAGTGTGACTGATGCATAACTCACCTACCCACCAAATAATTATGAGATTGCGAGTTGCCACATAGAATATGGGTAGTCCAGAGACCCCTTTCCCATCCTAAGAGTGCATCCTGGATACCATGACCCTCTATCACACTTGCTTGTTGAACCAGCTGGCTGGGAACACATGGGTAGAATGCACCCACATGCTTTGGGAAGACAGCTAGGAACACACCAGGCCATCAGGAAATGCATCTTCTCCTTGTTTCTGGCTCTTCCCTGTGAAACCTGCCCTAGAAACCCTCTCATTTCTGAGGAAAGAGAAAAAACACCCCACAGTCCTAAGCACGCTTCCTCCATTGAATTCTCCACAGAAAGAAAGAGCTGGAGTCGTGTTTGCGCGTGCCCGTGAGAAACATGTGGTATGCTCAACATGTGCTGTCTCCCCTCCCACTCCAAAATGTGACTTTTCCAGAATTTGCCCCATAAATAATTTCTCAATTTCACCAACTTCTGCTGATAAATATTTTACTGCATCTTTAGAGATTTTTGAGTTCTTAGGCCCAATTGATTGAGAGCAGGGGACTTTAAATCTGCACAGCAGCATGGAGGTCTTTGCAAGATGTATTTTATTCTGTTTTATATTGAGTTTGAAAGACAAGTCATTTATGAAATGCTTATTTGGGATTCCACTTTCATCGCAGACCCTTTCCATCAAAGCCAATGGAAGTGCATTTTACTGAAAATCCTTTTTTACACTCCCATAAATTAGTAGAATGGACATCGGGAAGGACATCTGTAACCCAAGAAGGAGGAAATATGTCATTGAGCCGTGTGTTCTCCATATGAGGATCAGCGTAGATCATTAGACCAAAGCGTGGTAACTGCTCAGACAGGACTCTGCTTTGACTGTGTCATGCACGTGACTCATACATGAGTGGAAGTTACCACAGTCCTGCATATCTCACACAGGTCTGGACATACGGTTTACCAGCCCTTTCCCCATATCCACGTGCTCACGGTGCTCTTACGTACCTACTTAATGCACATACGTATGAGCTAAGAGTCCGTGGGCTCTGGGGTTGAATATGTCTTACTCCGTTTAGCAGTTTCTAGTCCTTTGTCTTCCTGTGTGAACCCATGGGTTCTAAGCAGTATTCTCAAGAGCTGAACCACAAGCAGTCTAAGTTTCCGGCCCCATGCTCTCTTCTCTCCCTAAACAACTTGTTCAGTCCTGTTGTCTGATTCATTGTACATAATAAACAATCAGTCCTCGACACTTTAATGCTCTTGTTTCATACCCTTTATCCCACACAACAAGAACTCTTCCTAGAATTTTGCAACTACCTGTCTATCTACCATCTATATACCCATCAATCTATCTATTCATCTATCTGTCTGTTTATCTGTCTAACTATCTATCTTTAATCTGTCATCTGTCTATCTATCATCTATCACCTATCTATCCATCAATCTATTCATCCATTTAATTTACCAACCATCTATCTATTCATCCATCATCTGTCTATCCTCTATCTATCATGTATCTATTGTCTATCTACCTATCTATCTATTTTTGTCTATCTATCTATTATTCTATCTATCTACCTACCTACCTACCTACCTGCCCAACTCCCCAGTGTTAGGCAATGAGTAGTTTTATTCAATGGCTCAAACTTACCACCAGCTAGAGAATAGTAAGGAATTAGAAATCAGAAGCTCTAAGATGCCCAGAGGCTCATTGCTCAAAATTTCTCCTTGAAATGAGCCTCAGGGATTATTTCTTCACTCAGCTTATACATATATGTCTCTCCTATTTGCATGTCTTTGAACTCTTCCCTCTGTGCAGACGCATTCCCCTCACTCTCACTTCCTGTTACTATGTATAGGGTTCTACAGTCCATTGGAATAAGACAACATCACTGACTATTCTATGCCCGTATTGCCCAAGTTGGAAGCTGCAAACCATAGGTGACTAGCCATCACTATAGATACAGCTTGTACAACTGAGGAAATGAAATTTTGGAGATTAATTTTATTTAAAGCATATGCATGTGTGTTTGTCTGTGTGGGGGTATGTGCAAGTGAGCACAGGTGCCTTCAGAGACCAGAAGAGAAAATCAAATCCCCTGGAGCTGGAGTTGCAGGCAGCTGTGAGGCCACCCAGGATGCATGCCAGAAGCAAGCGCTCCTAACCACTCAACCATCTAACCACCAGACCGCGTGTGTTTTATAACAAAATAAAATTCGAAATTGAAAATGCTCTTAACGTAAAATGCACACTGATTTTCAAAAGTGTCCATATGTGCTTTTGTTTGTGTGTGCACACACATGCATATACACACACGTGTGTACACATGCATGCATGCACCTGCACAAAGAATGGAGGATACATTAATAATCTTGATATATAATCACACCGGAACAAAATATTTTTGACTGGTGGGTCTCATTAATATATGTGTCATGTATTTCTGTGCACTCGTTTTAAATGTGGCTTCCAGATAAAATTCTGTTCTTCCTGTGGCCCCCATTCTGGAGTGGAGCTGATCTATACATCATTTCCAGCACAGTTCTCTTGTGCAGTTCTCACTTGCTCTCATTTATACTTTTGTGTGTTCTCTGTGGTGACATTTAGCACACTTTGAGCAATGGTTTAATTCCTTCTGCTCTTCCCTTATAATCCTACTAGGTATAACTTATCAGATGTGGGGCCCAGGCAGACTACCTAGCCCACAGTAGGCCTCTGGATATCCTTGGCCTTAAATTTGCCACAGCTATGGCTGAGTAGGTGAGCATTCGGTAGTTGCTGGTTAATGAAAGTGATCAGAGCCTACTTTGTTGTGAGAATGGAATTAACAGACCATTATATGATCAGTCTGGATATTGTCAACAAATTTTAATTTTCTACAGTGGCAATGAGGCCACTAGCTAAATTGATTGGCAGTCAGCCATTATGTTAGGTAATAGCAGTACCCTTAGCAGATTACAGTAGATTTTAATTTTTGATTGACTCTGTGTGGTGGGTGAATGTGTGTGTATGTGTGTGAGAGGGGGGGAGGGAGGAAGGGAGAGAGAGAGAAAGAGGGAGAGAGAGAATTTTGAGTTTATTCATATTGGGATATTTTTATTTCACACTCAGGACTTTCACAGCTCTGCGGAGTCAGTTCTAACTTAGTTTTGAAGTCTAATAAGAGCTATGCCCACTCTTAGTATATGTTGCCCTCCTTCTGCAAAGCTTAATTAATGATAAAACATAATTGGGTTATTTTGGTTCTCTGCCAAATACATGTATATGCAGGAATGCCCTACATGATATACACCTAACCAATAAAGGCACCTGAACCAGAGGGAGAGCAGGTATTTTAACCCCGAGTCTCTGACTCTTCCAGATCTCAATGTGAACCATTCCCTGGGCTTTGCTCTCCACATTTGGCCTCAGACTGCATTTATGTTTAGCTATTTGTGCATATTAAAGCTTGAGTTATCACCCTAGCCTTAGAGGTACCAAGCAGTTTTCTTATTCGACCACAATCTGCAATAGTTAACAAGGGTCAGATGCAAAGCCAAACACAACTTGCTCGTTAGTTGCCATAGTAACACTGTAAACAACCCTGTACCCATTTTACAGATGAGGAAGTTTAATAGAAAGGCACTAACTTACCTAAGATAACTCAGTTAAAGGATAGCATTGTGGAGACTTGAACCCAGGAATCTTCCCTGTCCAACTGCGATCTATGCACGGTAACAGATGGACATTTTCAGTTTCCCATCGGTCTTTGTGAGTACCATACGCTGACACGACTTCCCACTTTGACTCAGGATACTTGACTAAGAAAGCAGCATTATGTCTTTGCAGTATAGTTGCAGAAATGGTCTTGGAAGCACACTGTAAGGCGGGATCTATTCTGGGATTAGCTGAGCTCTTGGTCAAGCCAAGTTTTGGGTCACCACCTACAATGTACTGGGACCCTGGAAGGATTTCAGAATAGCTTGGGATGGTTAAGGAAACAGCTTCACTGTGTAATGTGAAAACACACAAACAAGGAACGGAACAAAGACAAGAGGCAGGGTTCGGCATTCGTTAATAACCCACAGGGTGGTGTACAGGAGGAGGAATCGGCCTGCCCATTCTCCCTTCCTGTGCCAACGCATGCACCGCTCTGACTCCTGAACTCAAGTGGCCAGATTTGTAGGAGTTATCTAAGATTTCACAACTCAGAGCCTGAGGCTTTGAGTAACACCAGCCTGAAAAACTACTGCCAGGGAAGAAAGCCTCGGCCAGGAACATTTTCTACTTTCTTGGTGTAAACACTCCCATGATGGCCACTTTAAAGTCACTATCTTAAACTGTGCCTGAATGGCTCACTACTGACAGTCACGGAGGAGTAGAAATTTGTTGCCGTGTGATACATGAGAGTAACGTCAGAAGGAGCTAAATGGCACAGCGATCTACGGGAACTAAGCCTGACTAGACCCTCCGGCTCAGAGAAGTTCCTGACCACCATTCACCATTCTCCACCGTCCAGTTCTGGGCTAAGGAAAAAAAAAACAAAGGCCACTGTGTCTGTGTGTGTGTGTGTGTGTGTGTGTGTTCTCATGCACACACAAGTGTGTGATCCTTTAAAAAATATTATTTGTACATGTAGCAATTAAATATGGTCATACCTCCCCTTCATTTCACCACTCCAACTTTCCCTTGAAACCCCAACGGATCTCTCTATCCCCCAAATTCATGTCCTCTTCTTTAGTGTTTTAATAACAAACTAAGTCTAATTAATGTTACCCCTATGTGCATGGCTATGGGGCCATGCACTGGAGCATGGGCAACCCACCGGCTGCCATGTCCTCAAAGAAGGACCCTTCCTGCCCCAGCAGCCATCTACTGTCAACTCCTCCTTAGAAAGCGGGGCCTCCTGAGAGTCTCCCCCAACTATGCTGGCAGTTCAGTTGGTTTGGTCTTATGCAGGGCATGCGCAAATAACCACAGCTGCTGTGGGTTCATAAGTGTAATGCCCCCATTCTGCCCAGAAGACAGCATTTAACGGCATGCCTGCCCATTCTCCGTCCCTTATTTTTCTTTCCACCTCCTCCTTCTCAATGTTTTCTGAGCCTTGATGGTGGGGTGGGAGGGACATTGGTAAAGTTGTCTCATTTTGGGCTGAGCACTTAAAGTCACTTATTCTCAGCACTTTGACTACTTAGCTGTCTTTGTTGTTGACTGCTGTCCCCTGCCAAAAGAAGCGTCTCTGCTCGAAGTTGAGAGCAGCCCCGTGAATATGTAGAAACATCAGTATTTAGAAGTTGGTTTGGAATATGAATGTTCAGCAAAACCACAATAATAGGCTCTACCCCAGAGACTACGACATCCCAGCATGGTCACACAACCAGTATGGAATATAAGCGGAGCTTAAATTCTTGCTTCCTCAGCTCCACTACCCTTGTGCTTTCCACAAAAGTGTCCTGAGTCAGTCTCCTGAGGCTGATGCGTAATGCGGCAATTGTCTTGATTCTCCCTGGAAGGCGAGGGAAGAAGAGGTAGATTCTCAGTGCGCTGAGGAGAAATGATGGCAAGCTCACAACATGTACTTGATGTATATATTGGCACATTGAGCCAAGGCCAGAGGTCATGCCTCATTTTAACAACTAGACGATGCTGGGAGGCTCTCTGCATGTCAGTGAAACCTATTGCCTTGCTCATTGGTGTCTCTGCAGACAGCCCTGTTCTTTCAAAAGGAACCACGAAGGACAAGCTAATTCAGAAAAGATTAACTGTCTGTGCTTGCTCTATAGTGAGGCCGTAGCCGACTCAGGGGCTGGGGACTGAAGATGTGAGCTCGGGGCATAGTGGAGATCAGCATCCCCTCTCTAATCCCACCTTTGAGGAGGGTAGTGACAGTTGGGTGGAGACAGAAGCAGGGAAGAGGAAGTTCCTGAGAAGATGGGAGGGCTGTGTGAAAAGCCCCTTTATCTCCTGGCTCTGACTTTCAAAGAGCAGTTAGAGGGGAGAGATGTGATGTGGGGTGGGGTCACAGTGAACAATGGCTCAGGGTACATGGACTTAGTCCTCTTCCAAAAGCAGTAATGGGAAAAACTCAAAGTCCCTCCATTGTAAGACTCCATGTCCCAATCCATGGACTCTTTGTTGAAGATGCTGGTGTTGTCCAGGTAGCTTGGATGAAGAAAGCCTCAGGTGAGGCCTCACGATACTCCAAACATTCTTCCTAGGCTGAAAGCTTAAACCCTCATCATCCAGCCAGAAATATGCATGAAGCAACTGTGGTGTGCAAAGCAGTGCAATAGCTAGCTATCATAATTTTATCTCGCAAAGTCCCCATTCTAGAGGACAGATAGACTCGTCCACAGGAGACAAGTACCTGAGATGGATGGAGAGAGCTCGAGGAGTCAGTCTGGCAGAGCAAGTAGCTTAAGAGAAGGTTTCTGAATGGTCAGTTGTTTAGTGGGCAAAGGAAAGCTAGGAAGGGCAGAAAGTCCCATCTGCGGTAGGAAGGATGTGATCCACTGTGGCCACAGAGAGCATTTTATGTCTAGAGAGCTGAGAATAACTTGATAGGGTTGTGATGTGAGAAAACTTGGCAGGAAAGCATTGCGGAAATAATCAAGGGCTAGAAGCCAGAGTCATAAAAGTGATGTCAGAGTTTGGACTTTATTCTATCGGTGATTGAGGGTAAATTACGAGCCCATATGATCAGATTGGCATGTTATATGATCAGATTGGCACATTAGGAAGATTACCATGATTGGCTGCCAGGGATAACACCTAAAGGATGAAAACAGAAAGCCAAGAAGATGAAAATGGAGTTGGGACCTGGAGGCAGGCTACACAGGGTTCCTTGAAAGGGAGAAGTGGGGACTGGAGAGAAGATGACAGACGGCATGGATGGATGAGTGGGTGGTGAGGAGAAAGTACAAGAAGATTCTTGGCCAGGATCATCACGGCTCTGCAAGATTCTGAAGAGTTGCCTTCAGAGGCGTTCTGCTGGACCCAGTGTTTGGCAGTGGATAGATGGCCCATGAAACCAAAGCATCTACTACCTCCCCAAGGATCTCTCTGGGGAGCCTTTGGTGGCTCCCTTCTTCCCCAGAGGAGGCAGGGCCACCTGTGTGGTGTGTATTGTTGAGAAACAGAAGCTTGGGTTGGCTGGAGTTCGTGTGTTTTCATGGACTATATAGGGTACCAGCAGCAAGCATAGGCGAACACTGGAGTGCCCCCCCCATCTTTTCCCCAGGTCTCTCCAGTTTCAAACACAAGGCCTGGCACAGTCTGTGCCTTGGGTTTTTCTTTAGTCCTTCCTTATAGTAAATTTGAAATATTGTTTTCTGCCAAGTCAGAAATACAGAACAGCTGCATTCAGTATTGGCCTGCTAGCCTCAAATTCTTTCTAAGTACATTTCTTCTTGGTAATTTCTCTCTTGAATGCCGGTGTTTGGCTAGGCATTAGTCTACACAATTCACATAGTCTGTGTTGCTCAAATTTTAGTTCATTTATTTGACAACTTGAAATTCCTTGTAAGTACTGCTTTTATTTTGCTGTTTGCATGTGGAAAGCGCTCCAAGCTCGACATGGAACAAATCTGACTTCACTTTTTTAAAAAAATGTTTTCCCCCTTGTTAGTAATGCATGTTCATCACAGAAACCCAATTGAAATACACGTACTTTAAAATAATATCTATACTCAAGGTAGCCAGTACTGACAGTCTAGGCTTCACCCCTCAGCTTTTGGAGCATGTATAAATCTGTGCCGCTTCAGGAAAGGGCCCTGGCCCCATCTTTGAGGTTCACATACCCCAGCTCTGATCTGGAGCCCCAGTGGAACATTCCAACAGTTCATGGTGCTGTTAGCATATGTAGTTCATAGCCCATACATTGGGAACTCTATCCTAAGTTAGCACAGCTCACAATGAACCTCTGGTACTCACTGGTTTTGTTCTGAATCTCAGAACCTTCCTTCCTGACATTTTGTGACTGCCTCCAAAGCCGTTCTAAAGGGGCAAGGTGTGGGCAACCCACTGTGCAGTTCTTGGGCTTCTGAGGCATCTTAGTGGGGACTCTGCTGAAGGGTGTGTGAGTATGTGTGCCCCATGGTGATCTAGTTAATCCCTGAAGGGGAAGGGCAACACTTGGTACACCAAAATGGCAAAGAAGCTTATACCAGTCAATGAATGATTGGAAACCTCTTGTAGTCCCCACTGAGGACATTTAGTGGTCTCCTTCAACATTTCCCCACTACAAATCATATTGTCACTATGGCCACTCACAAACCTTTGCATGAGGGCATGGAAGATGGCTCAGTACTATAGTACTGGCTACTCTTCCAGATGACCTGAATTTGGTTCCTATCACCTACGTAGTAGCCCACAACTGTCTGTGATTCTTTTTTCCAGGGGATCTGATAGTCTCTTTTGATCTCTGAGGTGATTAGGCATCTACACAGTGCACAGGCATTCATGCAGACCAACTAGTCATATGCATAAAGTAAATAATCTAAAGCAAATTAAATCTTAGCATATACACATGGTCATGTATGTGTATGTATGTATATATATCTTATGAATAAAGAGTATCAGAATATATATGTATGTATACTTTATGTGCATATGTGAGCATGTATGTCATTATTCATCTCATAAACCTTGAGCTTGTACACAGTCAAGAGCTGTGTCAGCAGCAAATCTCAGCAAACCTGAAAAGCCCAACTCCATGGTGTTCCTGTTCTGCTGAGGTCTTTGCTTGTGTCCATACAGCTCTGCTTCCATCTGGACCACCAACTCTCCATCTCCAGGTCTAGACCCCTTTGTTCTCATCCTACAACATCATCCCATCTAGGGCAGTGTAGCCTCAGCCCTAATAATGGTAAGAAGATGTGGCTCTTTGAACAGTAACTTCTTACCCATTCCTGAGAAGATAAAGGAACACCAGAAGTCTTTCGATTCTGCCCAGGGTTCCTCCATCCTTCCCACATGGATTCACATCATTTGCTATGTCTCCTTACCAGGTCTGAGGATTGCCCTCTATGGGACATTCTATGCATACCGCCGCTAATTCCCCAGCCCCATGCCAGGGTCTTTCCATGGCTTTTTGCACATGAGAAAGCTGAGTGATGGGTAAAATTTAATAATGCCTCAAAATGGCAAAGTTCAGATTCTCAAAATTAGTTATTAAAGTACAACAGATACAGATGTGTGAAAACAGTAGAATGCGGTGCAGTGGGGGTTATAGATAGGATACAATGTAACGATTACGTCAGTCATGAAATAGGACATGACCAGCCTCCAAAAGGCCTCCTCATGTCGCCTACCAGGGATGAGCTCCACATCTTTCAGACATGTGAGACTACCAGTTAGCATTCTCGTTTCATGCAAGACGTAAATTAAATCTTAGAACATGTGGGATTCGTCTAGCTTTTGTGGCTCAGTGATGCGTCTGTGAGGTCAGTCCATGCTGTGAGATACCCCTGTAGAACCAGATATGCCGGATTGCATTTTCTGAGCCTCCCAGCTACCCTTTCTTTCGTGGGGGGGCTTGGCTCATTCCCAGTTTTTAGTGATTACAAATTGTGCCGCTGTAAAAATTCTTGAGCATGCCTTTGAGTGAGCATACCTGCACGTTTCTGCGGGAGATAGACCTCACCGTGAAACCGTTAAGGTCAGCTTTAGTGGATTCTGCTGCAAAAACCAATTCCAGAGTGGGTGTATACACAGTGAAATTTAAATTCGTTGTTCTGACTCGGTAATGGATTGTAGGAACTGGACCGGTAGAATGTCTGTTTCCAAAAGAATATCATATCTAGGGACAATAGCTGATCACATAAGCCAGGTCAGAGCCGGTCCCATATCTCCAGAGCCTGATCAGATCTGGCATCTGTAACCATCAAGATGTGGAGATCTGCCTTCGTGGTATCAATCTACAGCCAGTCTGTGGGTACCATTCCTACCTAAAAAGTGGGCTCTTCTACAGCCTCCTTCCGTTTATTCTTATCCTGAG
>PVIU01013253.1:31282-56832 GCA_004026605.1 Ondatra zibethicus | reverse complement strand
GTACACCCTTCCCAGTCCTCAGTTCATGCTTTACAGATGGCTAGAGTACACCCTTCCCAGTCCTCAGTTCATGCTTTACAGATGGCTAGAGTACACCCTTCCCAGTCCTCAGTTCATGCTTTACAGATGGCTAGAGTACACCCTTCCCAGTCCTTAGTTCATGCTTTACAGATGGCTAGAGTACACCCTTCCCAGTCCTTAGTTCATGCTTTACAGATGGCTAGAGTACACCCTTCCCAGTCCTCAGTTCATGCTTTACAGATGGCTAGAGTACCATTCAAAGTTGATGCCTAGGCTGGAAATGTTTGGAGATGGTTTCACTCTCAAGTGCACGTGCTTGCATCCTAGTGCATGGGGCAGGAAGTTAAATCCCATGCGTTCACAAAATGATGCTTCCTTGGTCTTGAATTACTTATCTGAAACTGTTTTTCAAGTGTCTCCATTCTTAGAAAGCCAGTTTTTTCCTTTTTGAGTGACACCCAGGGGCAAGTCTCCCTAGCCATGTCTTCCCATCCCACAGCCTTCCCCCTCCAAAGAAGCACTCTGCCACAGAACTGCACCTGCAGCCCAGCCCAGCTGTGCAGATCTTACCTGCACATCCTATCTATTCCACCTTGGTGGTGGTTTTGGATTTTCATTGTTTTCATTTGTTTCCTGTTGGTAATATTTTTTTCATGAATGAAGAAGCTTTTTACCCTTTTTGAAAATAAAAACCTATTCTAGCACTCCAGCAAATGCCAAAGGGAGCCTGTGAGGTGGGCGAGGTGGCACTCTTTCCTATCTGGCTTTTTTTCTGAACAGCTTATATAAGCAAAAAGAATATTTCCCCCATGGGTTTTGTGTTCAGGTAACTAAGAAAAAGCCTTGCAGGACTCTGCCCTTGTCTGCTTTCAAGTGTTTCCACAACTCATTGTGTTCATCCCCCTTCCTCCTTTCCCTCTCTTCATTCCCCTCCTCTCCCCTCCCCTTACTGTGTAGACCCCACTGCTTCAAACTCAGATCCACCTGCCTCTCGCTCCCACATGTGCCGCCATGTCCAACCTATGTCCCCTTCAATGTTTCCTTATTTATATTGTGTGTATGAGCCCCCTCAAGCCATGGCATACTTCGTGAGGTTCAGAGAGTGGCTTGCAGGAGTCAGTTCTCTGCTTCTACCATGTGGATTCTGAGGATCAAACTCAATGGAAAAAAAGAAGAATTGGTCTGTCTTTTTTTTAACTTGAGATTTTTCTGTTTGTTTACTCAAGATTTATTTCTTATATAACCAGGCAGTGGTGGCACACACCTTTTATCCCAGCACTTGGGAGGCAGAGACAGGCAGATCTCTGAGTTAGTATACAGAGCAGGTTTCAGGACAGCCAGGGTTACACAGAGAAACTTTGTCTCAAAGAACCAACAAAAAGAAAAAAAAAAGAGAGAAAAATTTATTTTTTATTTATATGTATGAGCTTGTATCTTTGTGAGTCTTTGCCACATCCATTTGGGTACCTGTGGAGGTCAACGTTTTGAGTCCTCTGGAGCAGTGGTGAACACCCAGTACAGGTCCTCTGGAAGAACAACATATGCTCTTAACTGCTGAGCCATCTCCCTAGCCCCATGTTTAGTTTGGTCTTTAAAATTCTTTCTCAAGTAGCTCAGGCTATCCTTGAAATCTGATCCTCCTACTTCTGCTTTACAAGTGCTGGGATTAATTAGAAGTATCTGCCACCATGCCCAGGAGACTCTCTTTAAATATGATTTTTGAGATAGAATCTCACTATGTAGCCCAAACTGGCCTGAGACTTGTAGCTGTCCTTCTCCCCCTGCCTCTTGAGGGCTGGAATTACAAGTGTGTGCCGTCATACCTGATTGCCAACATCTTGAATTCAATTTCAGAGTTGGGAACGACCTCTGACAATGAAGATGAAGATGAGGAGGAGGATGGGAGTTACCTGCACCCGTCTCTCTTTGCTTCCAAGAAGAGCAGCCGCCTGGAAGAGCTGATGAAGGTCTTTATCTTCTCACTAGTCTGTGTGTTTACACTGTCACAAAATTGCTGCTCATTTACATATGGAAACACGAAACTACCATTTCCTGTGCTACAGCTGTATCTTGCTTTATCACGGAGGTGTCTGCACGTCTGTATTCCCTGTGGTAAAGAATCATTTGTTTACCTATGTCCCCACATTACAGGTTGCACAGGCAGAAGATTGTTGTTTTATTATACAAGTAGTGTTGGTGAAGACTTAGAAGTTGTTTTGTTGTATAGATTGGAATTTAGGATTGGAGTCTATGCTTTTTAAATGGCTGCTTCATGAAGCCTTAGTTCCTTTCATAGACAGTTCCTAAATACGTGTTTTTACCTCTGGCCTTCTGGCCCTCCCCTCATCCTTGTGAGGAGGCTATCAATGCTCTGCCTCTCTGCCGTTTGTGATGGAGAAGACAGAATTTATGAGATTGAAGCTTGGTTCTCCACAGTCACAAAGTGTAGTTGATGTCTGAGAGGAGTGGCTCTTGATTAATGGGAAGGTAAGAGCTGTTGATGAGAAATTAAGTCCCAGTGAGGAAGGATGGAGTTTGAAGTTTTGTGTGAGTTTGGATGCCTATACTTTGAGTAGCTGTCTGGTCTTGATGTTCCCTCCGCCCTTTGCTTAGAAGTTGTTATGGAACTGAAGCCTACTTAGTTCCTCTAGTACTCTCAGCCAGCTGGAGCCCTTGGCCCCACAGGGACAGGACCTCTGTGTGTGTGTATGTGTGTCCAGCCTAAATAACAGTGGCTCTTGGCAAGAAAGTTGTGTTTGGGAGTGTGTGCTCTCACAGAGGTGGCATGTTTGGGGGAAGGACAGAGGAGGGTGGTTTTCAGAGGTGCAGGGGGAGAGTTGCAAGAGCATACTGGAACCAGTAGGCCAGCGTTGAGCAAGCAGCTTCAGGGCAAGTGTGCTTGTGGCAGCACTCTTGCGCTCACAGGTGTGGTTCTGACAGGTCTCTTGTGATCACTGCCTCCATGGCCTCCTGGCTCTCCTTTTTTGTTGTTCAGGGTCTGACATAGTGGCTCTGCAGTGGCAGCTTTCACTGTGTCTAGACGTGTGCTGGGATTTTCCTGAGGCATATCCACAATACTGTGAAGTTGAGTCTTTTCTCAAGGAAGGTTTTACATGGTTCAGAACATAGAAAATGTTAAAGCCAGTGTCTTCTTTGTCTTTAGCCCTTGAAGGTGGTGGACCCAGATCACCCTCTAGCAGCCCTTGTCCGTAAAGCACAGGCTGACAGCTCTGCTCCAGCCCCACCCACTGCAGACGGCACACCTGCACAGCCCTCCCAGGTGGAGTACACGACGGACTGTGAGTACCTAGAGTGTCCTGTTCTGTGTCCAGCTTGCAGCTCTCCCTCACCCCCCATGCTGTCCCTCAGTGGTGTGGAGCTTTCACTTCACACTTCCTTTGTGGTCCAGGAGGGAGGTTCCTGGATGGCATGTTTGCCTGGCCTGTGCCTCTATATTCCTGAAAGGAAGAGTCAGCCAAGGGCAGACGAGTAAGCACCAGCCTACCCAGCTTCCTGAAGCCACACTGACACCTCCTTTAGCTCATGATTGGCTAGAGCGGTGGGGGCTGGGAAGTGAGAGCAGAGACTTGTTAGACAGCACAGCATTGTCTGTCCTATAGAGTTCTTTCATGCCATGAAAATGTCCTGGTATTGGCATCAGATTGGTTACCGTTTTGTTGAGAAGAGCAAGCAGGGATGGGGAAATGTAGGGTTGCTTAGCATGTACAGTCATTCTTCTGTTTCTACAGGGGTTGGTTTCAGGGATACCTCTTAGCCCCCACAGATAGTAAAACTCCTGGTTTCTCTCATAGCCTCTAAGAGAATCCTTTCTGGAGAACTTACAATACGTTGTACATGCTGTGTGAATAGATAGTTGCTATGCTGTGTTGTTCAAGGGGTCATGACAAGGAAAAATTAGTGACTGTTCAATACAAATGCAACTTTTCCCCTTTGTGTTTTGAATCAGCTGCTTGAATAGTGGGTGTGTGACCTAAGAATATTGATGCACAGGGATTATGTTCTTTTGACTTTTAAGAATTGCTGCTCTCTTACCTTTCTGCCTAATTGAAGGGGAGTGCTCTGGAAAGTGACCCAGAATATCTAACCTTAGGCTCAGTGTCAGGTCTCATTGCTGTTGAGGCTAAGCAGCATTGCGTGAGTGATGTGTGAAAAGGGGAACCTTCAGCAAAGAAGGATCAGCGTGTGCTATGGCTGCCCTGCTGCAGACTCCATTCCTCGAGTGAAGTAAGATACCTGGAGGGTGGGTCTTGCACTAAAAAGAGAGAGGTAAACGTTCTTTACATGTGCTAACTTCTCTGCACTCTGTCTCCACACAGATGTGGCATTTTGGTTTAATAAAGTGACAAGACTGTAAAAATCAGTTACTTGCCAGATGTGGTGGCACAGGCCTTTAATGTTAGTATTTGGGAAGCAGAGGCAAGTAGGTCTCTGAGTTCAAGGTGAGCCTGGGCTACCATAGTGAGACCCTATCATTAAAAAAAAAAAAAATCAATTTCTGAGTGAACTTTGTGAGTCTGTCCCTAGAAAACCTAGGCTGGAACTTAGATCATCTAAATAATAATCTTTAAATAATCAAATTGAGCCACATCAATCTGGACTATCCAATCAGGGGAACTCGTGTTACAGGATTGCATGTTACATGTCCTGCTGTCACATCCCACAGGCAGCCATCTTGCAGCCTTCAGGAAATTTCTGCTGGCTCAAGTACACACTTGGGAAGTGATCCATGTGCATACATAGTCTGCCTGTTTCCCATGCCCTGTGTAGCCGCAGGGAAAGCTCATGAATGACCTAATCAGTGGCACCAGGAGGCTCTGCCAAACAGTCTGGTTGCACTCCAGAGAGGGAATGGTTTGCTGCCAACCACCCCTACCTCATGTGTGCCTATTTTCTGCTTTTTTATGTGTGTATATGTATGTATGTGTGCATGCAATGCATGTTTGTGTCTTTGTACCCCTGTTTACAAGTGCATGTGGAGGCTAGAGGCCAGTGTTGACTATCCTCAGTTGCTCTTTCTACCTTTTTTTTGTATGCATAGAGTTAGGAGATATGTGTGTGTCTTGCAAATGTTGGGTTCCTCTCTGGATTGGATTGCTCTCTTCCACCTTACTCTTATTGAGACAGGATTGCTCACTGGTTTAACTAGACTGGTTGGCCAGCGAGCCCCTGGGACCTTCCTGTGTTTACCTCCTAGGCACAAGTCGCAGCTCCCAGCTTTTACGTGGGTGCTAGGAATCCAAAGTCATTTCTTTGTGTTTGCACAGCAGGCAGTTTACTGACCGAGCCATCCATCCGTCTTGCCCATCCCCCGCATTCCTCTTCCAAGACTATCTTGAATTTGCTTAAATCAAATGCATTGTCTATTAATGTTCCTGTATCTTTCTATAGCCATAAAAGAGAGCAATAGAAATTGGGGGTAAGGAAACTAATTCTGTCATTAAAGGGTGGACAGTTACACACAGAGGTCAGCTGTGGTGGTGCACAGATCCTGTGGGCCAGGCAGGATGGTGGAGCAAGCTGACTCATCATTCCCAGTCCGGTGGGAACAGTGGCCTGAGACAAACTTTGGCAGTGTAGGTTGTCAAAGGACCATGCAGATTCAAGACAGGTGCCTGGGCCCCAGAGTCCTTCCTAGGCATCTGAGGGAATCCCAGGCTTGCTGTGTTCTGCTTGAGGGCTAGTCCTGCCTACAGTGCCCTCAAGGACCAAAAAGGACATCAGGCCCTGATGAAGCCTCCTGGACACAAGAAAAAATAGGTTGTTTAGCCATCTGAAGTTTGTAAGAACAAACAGATCTATATGGGATTGATAGGTTTCAGATATGCTCCTGTTATCAGCTACAAAGACCAGAGCCCTCAGAGCCACCAACACAGCCTCCTGTCCAGGATCTAAAAGATCATTGGGTACAACAGGTGAACTTGTGGTTTAACAGCAGAGCCAGTCCCAGTGGCTAGAGCCTAGGATCTGTTCCTCAATGAAACTGCTCAAAAAACATCAGAAAAGTCCCAGCATCCTTGGTTGTGAGACTGCTGCAGTTAGGAACAGCCCTGGTCTCTCCAGGGCTCCAGCTCTGCTGGGTATCTGCCTGAAACTCTTACCTCCCTCTGTACTCTTTGTCTTTGAGTATCTGCATCATCTTGTTGCTCTTGTCTTATGGTGCTGTGGGCTGCCAGAGTTGCCTGAATCCAAATCTGTCTGGCCCATTGATGGTCATTCACAGCAGCTGTGGCTCTGCTCAATTAGGTGACACTTGGTTTGTAGCCAACCATTAATACAGCACTTACAAATGCAGCCAAGTAGAAGAAAACCAATCACAGCTGTTGATTTTAGTTCTTTTGTGGTAAACTCATCCATATACAGCAATAAATTGCTTAAGTGTCAAGCAATTGCTGGGGCCCTGTGCAGAGTGTCATCAGCCTTTTTCCCTCTACTTTTCTTATTTTCAATTTTTTTTCTTTTATTTGTTAATGTGTGTGCATGGTGGAGTGATGCACATGTCACATGCTTGTGGAGTCAGTTCTGCGTGTATGTGGGCTCTGGGGCTAGAACTCAAGTTATCAAAACTACACAGCAGCACTTTACTCACCGAGCCGCTCCCTGGCCCATCTACATCTTTCAAATGTGTTTTACTGTTAAACTTTCGAAGGTTGATAACGGATTATAATATTTAGAACATTGCCTACAGACAGTGGCCTGTGACTTATCTCAGTTTGTATGTTATCAGGGTCAGATCCAGCAGATTCTTCAGAGTTCCTCCTTTTCCACTCATGCATGTGTGTGACTGACTGCCATCATTAATTAACCTTGCTCATGTCCACCAGCCCTTAGAACTTAGCTGACAGGCAGGGAGTGCCTGAGACTTTAGGGTCATGGGCAGCAGTGTCAGGACTCAGTGCAAGGTGAGTGCCTGGTCTCTGTTGCACTTGAGTCAAAGAACAGGTGCTTGCCTGGTATGGTTCTTGCACAGGACCACAGTGATATATTGAGTTACTGTTTTGCCTCATGGCTTAGTAAGATTACAGCCTTTGGTTCTTTTTTCTTTTTTTTTTTTTTTTTTTTTTTTGGTTTTTCAAGACAGGGTTTTTTTCTTTTATTTGTTAATGTATGTGCAACTTTGGAGCCAGTCCTGGAACTAGCTCTTGTAGACCAGGCTGGTCTCGAACTCACAGAGATCCGCCTGCCTCTGCCTCCCGAGTGTTGGGATTAAAGGCGTACGCCACCACCGCCCGGCTAGCCTTTGGTTATTATAAAGAGAATGAACTTGTCTGGCAGATTGAGGGGCTAATGAATATGAATATGAAAAAGGAATACAAGGCTACTGTGGTCAAGGGGTTGTGGGGATCATGCTGGCTGTCCAGGCCCATATGTGCCCTCCTTACCAAGCTGGCCCGCTTGGTGTTTGCTGTACTGGTATTCCAGAGGCTATTGTACTAGTGTGTTAAATAGTCCTGTGTCTGTACATATAGACTCCCCTGAGGATAAAGGTCATGCCTGACCTGCTAGTACACTGCCCTCTTGCTTTATTCCAGGAATACACAGGACTCTCAAATGGTTGCTAGTGAGTAACTTTTAAAACATTAAGAAGAGAACTGGACAGAAGGCTCAGTGATTAAGAGCACACATTGCTCTTGCAGAGGACCTGAGTTCCTTTCACAGCACCCATGTCAGGTAGCTTACAATGGCTGGAATTCCAACTCCAAGGGACCAGCACCCTCTTCTGACCTCTGCAGTCACAAGCAGGCATAGAAACACACATACATACGCACATAAATATAAAAGCACATCTTAAACCACAAGCCTGATGGCATATACCTTTAATCCCAGCAGGTGGATCTTTGTGAGTTAAAGCCTGCTTGGTATACATAGCTCCCGACCAGCCAGGGTGCAGAGTGAGACCCTGTCTGCATGAGTGTCTTTACTTCTGCAGGCCTTTGTTTTCCCATTTGTGCATTTAGAATGTTAATTTATTATGTTCTGAGTGAAACATTGAAGATAGTTATTTCCATAGTATTTTAAGATTCCACATTGCAGTAATGATCAAGTGAAACTTGGGTGGTTTACGGCGATGGTTTCTCTCTCTCTCTCTCTCTCTCTCTCTCTCTCTCTCTCTCTCTCTCTCTCTCCCCTAGTAAAAAATTTCCCTAGTTATCTAAACAATAGTAAGGCAGAACATGAGGAATGTGAAAAGAAGTTTAATATAGGGTAACATATGCTAACATAATAAAATGTTATTTTGCTATGAGGCCCATGAAATAGTTGATGCCTTAAACAAGTATGTAGTAAAAATAGGTATGAAGATGGTAGTTGTGGATCTGAAATCAGTCCTCGGAAGGTTTCACCATCACTAGGCTTACCTTCCCTGGGGGCTGGGCTTGATCTTTATCTTTTTAATAGTGTGTGTGTAACAACGTGTTTACATGGACACTGCATATGCCACAGCACACGTGTGGCGGTGAGAGAATGACTGTTAGTTCTCTCCTTCCATCTTAACAAGGGTCTGGGATCGGACTTTGACTGTTAGGCTTGCAGGCTGAGCAGGCATCTTCCTTGTCTTACTGGCACAATCTTTTCTTTTCCCTCCCCTCTCCTCCCCTCCCTCCCTCCCTCCCTCCCTCCCTCCCTCCCTTCCTTTCTTTCCCATAAGAGTTCCTATGTGCTCTTCTCCATCATTTCAGATCTGGGTCATAGCTGCTTCTTGTATTCCAGCAAAGCATGTTTCCCCATTCCTCACCCTCTTCCATCTCTTTTAGGGTTTTGTCCTGGGAAGCAGGTACCAAGTACTATGGTACCACATTGTAGGTTTTTTGTTTTTGTTTTTTTTTTTTTTTTTTGAGGCCTCAACAGTTTCTTCCTCTCCTGTAATTGTATAATAGCTTTTGAAAACACTTGGCTTTTTATCCAGTTTTTCCAAAGCATTCAACTTTATAATCACAGAAACAGCAATTCTCTTACTCAAATTGTGTGTTGGCATAAAATTTAACACAATACATAATTACAGTAAGTTTAACTAAAAAGAAACTGTTTAAGAGAAAAACTGGTAAAAAGCAAAGTCTCAACTTTCCAAAGAGGAGCCCACCCTGCCTGGTGTGTCCTGGCAGGAGCTGCTGAGGTCAGGTGGAGCCACTGCTGCTCAGGGAGCTCTTGCAGTCTCAGCACAGAGAAGCATCTCTAGCTGGCTCTGCAGAGGGGAGCGCAGAGGAGAGCCTGAAGGCCGGCAGAGCCAGGAGTCCTTGGAGAGGAGACGGCATCAAGAGTAGCGTCTGGAAAACGGAGCCAGCTAGAGTATGTGGATGGCCAACAGCTGACTTCTGAATTCGAGAGCCAGATGGGGAAGGTTCCCAGCTAAGGAGGAGTAGCCAGTAACCAACACTGGATTACATCTGTGAATGGGTATTTTATTTTATTTTATGAAACTAATGAGAAAATAGGGGAAATGTTTAATGTACAATAATGTTCACAGTCAATGAGAAATAAGTGACATCCTGTTCAGAAATTGGTACAAATAGCTCTGAGGTGAAAATGACTGTGCTTCCATTTTAAAAAGGTTCAGCTCATCTACTCCCCAGCCACTGAGCAAGGGCTTATCTAGGAAGTTTCTACTGTGTATCCAGGCAAAGTTGGGTTGGAGCCACTGAAATATTTTACTCATAGTCATGGGCATCATAACGAAAATGAATGAAAAAGCAGACATCACTGAAGCAGAGAAGAGGAAGCTGACAGACAGTGTTTTATCAGTGGGATCGTGTATGTGAACAGGCAGTATGAATGGCATTAATCTAAAATACACATCCTTTGGTCCAGTATATCCCCATTAGTCTCTAAGGATATCCATTTTAAGTAAGGCTTTAGACGTAGCCAAAGGCTGAGGTAGTTTACCAGAGCATGGCAAGAGCTACATGGGTGTTTTACTTCCACCCACTGGGCACTGGAGCTTGATGCTAGCAGAGTTCCTGCACTACTGTGGGGCCCACAGAGTGTGTGGCTTCTGAGGAGGGGATGATGCTGTGGAAGAAGGCCAGCATGGTAGAAGGGAGGACATCTGTATAGTGCCGTTGAGAACTGGGAGACAGAAACTGAGGTGGAGTGGTGGCTGCTTTGCCTGCCTCTTTCAAGAGCTGCTTGTTTAAAGTGATATGGACCCCTTGCCAGCAGACATGCAGAACTTTGTTTTGTTTTTTTGAGGCAGGGTCTCATGTAACCTAAGCTTGCCTTAAACTCACTATTGTAGCCAAAGAAGACCTTAAACTTCCTACTCTCCTGCTTCCATCACCAGCTAGAATTGCAGGCATGCACCATCACACCTGGTTTTAGGTGATGCTGGGGACAAACCTAGGACTTCATGCATGCTAGAAAAACAGTATACAGTGAGCTGCATTCCCCACCCTTAGGTGTTCAGGTATATATGGTGATTAGAGTTCCACTACTGACCAGAGTGGGTTTTTCACAGCTGTGACATTGATGTACAACTTCAAAACTGCCTCTACAGCCAGTTACTGTCTAGACACTCAGCCCTGTAGGTCTCTCAGAGCTAGTGACTCTGCTCTCCTTGTGGTGTTTACTCAGCAACTCAGGATACACCCAGGCTCCTTATGACTCACTTTCCACTAATGTTCCTGGATTTGGGCAGCCTGTGAAATAGAATAGCTGATTTTTATTTTGTGAATATTTTTCTAGAAGCTCTTTAAATGTAGATGTATAAAATTAACAATTTCTTTTATTTCTTAGCTTGGTAGTGAATCATTTTTCAAGCTCTTTTCTATATTACTTTGCTACTTAGCAATAAATCCTTATAGAATAGTATAAATAAATTATGCAAGAGGCATTAATGCTGAAATACTGTCCACTGTCAGAACCAACAATACTTTGTATAATGTTCTATAAATAACTAAAATTAAAGTATTCCTTCTGACTAAATATTCTCCGTGTACACACAGGATGTGTGTGTCATGGTGTTCTTGTGGAAGTAAGAGGACAATTTTATGGAATCAGTTTATCAGTCCTGTACACAAGCAATTCTACCTGCTAAACCATTTCTCTAGTGTTATCCTGGTTTAAATTGTGTTATTATATTTCTTAAATTTATTTGTGTGTGTGCTCACATGTGCAGTGTAGTACATACAGGGAGGTCAGAGGACAACTTGTGGGAATCAGTTCTGTCTATCCACCATGTGGGTCAAATTCACTTGTCAGACTTGGCAGCAATCCTCTCTACCCACTCAGCCATCTCACTGGTCCCTATCCCAGTGTTTTATCAGTTGGTTTGCTGCTAGCTGTGGCATTTTCTTTTTTTTAGGAGTGTAGATGTTTGTCAAGAGAGGTAGGAAGAAGCAAGGAAAGCTCTGTGCCTCTTGGCATTCGTGAGCATTCTTGACGAGGCTCAAGCCCAAGCAACTACGGTGCCACAGAGGAGAGGGATGAGCAGGGGCTGCACAGCTAAACCTGAGCAGCATGGGCTATGGTGAGGAGGTTTTACTTGAGCTTAGCCGCAGACCCTGTGATTTAAACTCAGTGCAGAACTGTAGGTACAGCTGTTCAGCCCTGAAAGAACTCTTTCTAGTTCAGAGATCCGAGGTGGAGCAGTTGCATGGCAGGCACAGAATCCCAGGTTCAGTCACGACACCAGTAAGGACAAGGAGGAAAGTTACGTGTTTTTGTCTTGGAGGGAATGAGTCCCCATGAAATCATTTTCTTCCCTGGCTTTTATAGGTCAGTGGTAAAGCACTTACCTAGCTTGTGTACCTGGGTCCATGTTCCCTTTACTCATCCCTGATTCCTAGTTTTTGTTAGGAGTATTAGCTTCATGTTGTGAGATTTTTATGAGCATTACATGTCTTCTGTCTATAACTGTAATTCCTGCTTGCTTAGCCTTAGTTCTATGGCTGACTAGAGTGTTTCCCCTGCAGTGTCTCCAGTTAAGTTCCATTGATTCATCTCTTGGATGTTTTTGTGTCTCATAGCTTTTGCAAGGATTTTTTAGAACTTTGCACATCCTTGCATAAATGAAAAACAAATACCCACTGGTACCTGGTTGCTGGTGCCCGATAGCTTCTGTACTTGGAGCGCTCAGGAAGCAGAGGCAGAAAGCTCTTGTATTTGAAGTCAACCTGACATATATAAAGACCAAGACTCAGTTTCAAAAGAAAGAAAAAAAAAGCCAGCTTTCAACTTTCATATAAAAGAAGATCATGTCTTGGTCTGGGTCTCAGATATCCGTTTCTGTCTCTCAGAGTTTTGCGAACCAGAGCCCAGTGTAACCCTTAACACCACAGAGAACCCTGGGACGGCACATGCCGGCCTGACTAGTTTTCATCTGCTGGGTCTGGAGCTGTTCTCTTAAATTCTTTTATGATTGAAAGTGTTTGTTGCCTGTTAACATACATAGCAACAGCATCTACTGAGCCACACTGACCTACAGCATAGATAGTGACTCAGCCCTGTTTTCAGGAATCCCTGCCCACTAGCTAGCTGTGTGCTGTTTCACCCGAGCACCAGGGGAATACCACTAGGTTAAATGTCAATTGCTGAGTCAGTCCGCATTTCCCATGTGTGCCTTCAGTGGGAAGCACACTTTTTCCTGTGAGTGTCTTGTTCCCTGGTTGTGGCTCTGCCTCCTCTTGGTGCCGGTGATTATTTCTGTCTTCTGTGGTCAGTCTGTTCACACTGTGTTAGTTCTGTGTTAGTGTTTCAGTCTGCTTTCTAAAGCTCTACAGTGGGGCTAGGGCCAGAACTTCTTAGATATAAGGAGTAAACATTGCCAGCTTCCCAGGTCCTGCATGTCTACCACACACCTCTGTGATTGTCAGATGAAAGTGGCCATAGACCATAGACAAGATAACTGGGCAACAATAATATTTTTATATGAACCAGAGGTAGGAGGATCACAAGTTCTACACTAAACACTATCAGGGAAGCAATAACAAAAATTGTGTGTAGCCAGCAGGATTTGAGTACCATATATTTTCTCTATTTTTTTTTTAATTTATTTATTATAGTGTTCTAGGCACCAGATCTCATTATAGATGGTTGTGAGCCATCATGTGGTTGCTGGGAATTGAACTCAGGATCTCCGGAATAGCAGTCAGTTCTCTTAAACTCTGAGCCATCTCTCCAGCCCTATTTTCTCTATTGTAAAACAACTATTTTGCTTGATTTTTCCCTTTAATGTTTAAATATGTAAATGCAATTTTGTACTTGGAGCCTGTGAAAAAAGCAGATGGCAAGCCTATGCTGACCCCTGCTTGATTGACAGTGTCCTGGTCTCTATACACTTACCCTTTGTTCTAGTTTGTTTTCTGTTGCTGTGGTAAAATATTCTGATGAAAAACAACTTGGGAGAAAGGATTTGTTCAACTCACTGTTCAGATCACAGTCCATCATAGCAAGGAAGGCACAGTGACAGGAGCTTAAAACAGCTAGTCACATCACATCTACAGTCCAGACAGAGACCTGCTCAGTTACTGACTTTCTGTCTAGGACCCCCTGCCTAGGGAATAAATAATCTGAAATGATAAGGTAGAAGACAGTTGAGGGAGATGTGAACTGAGGAAGATACCTGTTGTTGACCTCTGATCTCCACGTGTGTGCACTTGCTCGTGCACACACATGAATTCTTAGTTCAGAGAGACTTTTCTAGAAGAAAATCTAATCTTCCAAGGAAAGAAGGAATTTTTAAACATACTGGATGTAATGGATGCACCTAGTGGCTTCCCAGATGCGACCTTCATGTGCCACTGCAGATGTCTCCCAGTTTTCCACTTGGTGATAGCAAAATAAGTCTTTTTAAAAAAATATAATGTGTTTGTGAGTGCGCATGCATGTGTGCTTGTATGTATATGTGTGCTCCTAAATTTGTCAGAGGATTTTAGAAATGTATACACTCCATGTCCTTTAAGATGGAGTTGCTAATTAGTCTGGAACTCACCAATTAGGCTAGACAGCCTGACCAGAGAGCCCCAGGGATCCATCCTCCTGTCAGCACTTCCCTAGTGCTGAGATTATAAATATTCACCACTGTACTGCACTTTCCTGTAGGTTCTGGGCCTTCAATACAGGTCTTCATGCTTCTTGCGAAAGCACTTTACAACAGAGCCATCTCCCCAGCCATGGAGACATTTTATAGGTTGTCTGGAAGTTTCAACAGGGTGGGTAAACTAGTGTGGCATATGGTGTTCCTTTTCTCAAACATCTTAGTGCATGAGCCCTGTTGGCAGACCTTGGCAGTCTTCTGCTGTGATGGGATGTCCTCGAGACATTGTGGTGAGCCTGTTATGAGAAGGACAATGATATTTTTCTATTTAAAAACTGTAGGCACTGCATTTTAAGGCATTTTGAGATTGCTTGACTTTGTTTTTCTCTTCTGTAATAGAAGATTTTGTATTCGAAAGTGCTGACTGCTTTAGACTAGGAAGGGATCTTCTGGGAATTCCTGACAGTCAGGTACCTGAGTTCAGAGGATGAAGCAAGGACTCCAGAGAACTGAGCTAACTGCATGGAAAAGAGAAACTTGGGTTCTCAGTTCATTTTTTTCCCATTCCGCCTCTGGAGACCTTGAAGGTTTTCAGTATCCACCAAATGTGCGGACTTTCCTGATCTGAAAAGGAAGGATTCAGCAGTGACAGTGACTTGTTGATGCCAACATTCATGCTAAAGTCACTTTGACCTCCCCTGAGTGTTCATCTTTAGTGTGAAGGAAGCAGGGCCTTGCGGAGGCAAGGGAGAGCCTACTCACCTTACAGTATCTGCTGCAGCACGCAGATAGCAACAGGCATCTGTTGTCAGGGAAAAGATGATGATCTCATTGACACTGAGATTACTATGGTAATAATCATCCTGACACTGGTCCTGGAAAAACACATCCATGAGAAATGCCAGCTTCTGGCAGCAAGCCAGATTGTAATGCTCTAGAGCAGTTCTCAACCTTTCTAATGCTGCAGCCATTATACAGTTCCTCATGTTGTGGTGACTTCCAACCATAGAATTATTTTGTTGCTACTTCATAACTGCAGTTTTGCTACTGTTAGGAATCATAATGTAAAGATCTGATTTACAGGATATCTGGTATATGATCCCTGTGAAAAGGTCCTTAGGCCTTCACCCCCTCCAAGTGGTCACAACCCACAGGTTGAGAACCCCTGCATTAGAGCAAGTCTTCCCAGGCAGTCAGTCACCTGCAGGCTTGCCTAAGTTATGCTTTGTGGTGACCTCCTTATGGAACTGACTACATTGTAGATAAAAAGGAATGAGTGTAACTATGGTGTTGGGATTCATGTGCCCAAAGATTGCCATTTTGATTGTGCTGAGAAACTAATTACAGGAGGTGAATGAAGCATACTGCTTGCTGGCTTGGGAATGTGTTTCCTGAGAAACCACAGGAAATGGTGTGTTAAACTGTTGAACATATCTGTGGGTGTTTCCATGTTGAATGGATCATGATGACTCTGATCTAATCAGGAGTTAGTCATTGCCTTGATGTCCTGGTAGTATGGCAGCATTATTGGGAAGGGATGAAAAGTAGAAGCCAGTAGCCTTTGAAGAATGTAGGGTTTGCTCTGCCTTCTATCTGTAGTCCTTTTCTTTACTTCTGTCTTACTCTAATGTGAACTGAGAGTCTCTGAAACCATGAGCCAAGTTAGCTTCATTCCTCCCTTACATTCTTTATGTCAGGGGTTTTGGTCACAGTGGTGCAGACTAACTAATTCGGCACAGCATTGCAGAGTGGTAAGGAGTAGATCCATAAGAGTGTCAGGGACACACACCATCCTGTCAGTACAGCCACTGCATTAAGAGGACAGAAAAAGAGTGTGAGACCAAAAGTTAGGTATGGTGGTTCATGCCTGTGCCTGTAATCTCTATGCTTATGAGGCAGATACAGGAGGATTACCATAAGTTCAAGGCCAACCTAGTCTACAGAGTGAGACCCTTTCTCAAAATCAAGAAAGTCATGGTTTGGGATCAAGAGAAGTGCTACTCCCCTGACTTTCCCTGCTTTCAGAAAGACTTTGACACTTTCAGATACCAAATGTAAAAGCATTTTAACCAGGTTTTTGTTTGTTTGGCTGGTTGTTTTGTTTTCTTTTGGTTTTGGTCTGTTTGATTGTTTTAAGTTGGCTTTCTGAAATAAAACCTGTGGTGTTGGGGAGACAGACAAATGTTTCTGTAGAAAGTGCCAAGACTGCAGCCTTTGTCCAGGATTGTCATCAGCTGAGCCAGAGTGAGCTCCATCAGCCCATGCCTGCACAGGATGTGTGGTGGAGAGTGTTAGGTGAGGGTGATCCATGAAGAGTGCCAGTCTCCTCAGTAGTACATCCAGGCTGCCGGAAATAGCAGTCCCTTGTCAGCAGTCAGGAGACTAAGGTGGGAGGGCGACAAGGTCCCAGACAACCCCTGCTACTGACAGACCCTGTATAGAAGGGGGAAAATGGCTATTTGTTCTCATTTCCTCACATTGTATACGGATCTACATCTTGTCTACAGCTTTGCCTGCAGTACACAGCCTGTGTCTATCTTTTTATTAAATTTTAATTGATTTTGTGTATCTGCATATACTGGTATGGGTATGCCATGGCAGGAAAATGGAAGTCCCAGGGCAACTCGCAGGAATCAGGTTTCTCCTTCTACCGCGTGGGTCTTGGGAGTCTGGATTGGCAGCAAACACCCTTCCCCACTAAGCCATCGTTCCAACTCTCCAATATCTTCCTTCAAAACTTTGCTAAACTTCCTACAAAACTCTTGGTCCTAAATAGCGAGGTAACTTTTCTAAGTATCCTTGTGTCTGTCACTCTTCCACAGGAGTGCCTTCTGAAGACTGCAACGTTAGGCAATTTTGCATCATGATTATACTTAGGAATGTGCTTGCAGGAGATTGCATTTTCATTTCCTTGGTTTTATATGGCGCCCTATACATTTTAGTTTATTAAAAATCTGTTTTGTTAAGAAACTGCCTTTTCAGTATACCATTCTTCTTGGGGAAACACTTGGTATTGGTTTTTTGTTCTGGCACTTGCATAAAATATTTTATTGTTAGCTTTAGCAGAAAATTCATCAGTTTGTTTGGGATGACAGAGGAGGTATAACAGAAATCAATAGGAGCCAATGGCTGAGAGCAAAATAGATGGGAGGGGAGAGCCAAGTCGGGAGGGATTAGCAATCAAGCTAGGATTGCTAGTGGTGCTTGCTCGCTAAAAAACTGACTATGAATACCAGAGCGTTGTGGATCTGGGAGGATGAACTCTAGATGCTGCTGAGCTCTTGTCATTAGCTGTTAGCTGTAGGACTAGCACACCAGTTATCTTAAACAGCAGCAGAAAACCTTCCCAGCACATTCTGCTGTTCTGTCTGTCGGCAGTCATCAAGAAGCAGTCAGGGCTGAGTCAAAGGAGCGCTTTAGTTGTGTCTGCTTTCAGAGTGAATTGATTTGTCCTGGGTAGAAATTCCCAAGTACAGCTGTGTTTGCCAGCCTGTTCCTCATCGATGCTGTGTCAGCAGCCATGTGCCCCACACATTTAATAGATGACCTCTTTAGTTCTTCACATCTTGATAGGAGCAACAACTTCACCACCATCTCACCAAAGGCTCCATCTTAAAAAACTGTCCTGTTGTTGAGGTGGCACACCCTGTCAGTTGCATGTCTATAATGCCCAGCTGGCTAATATAAATCAGTACTTAGCAAATGGGTGGAGGGCAAAAGGTCACTAAGAGGGACAATGCAACTGTGTTCCAGGCCTTCACACCAGCTATTCAGGAGGCTAAGGAAAGAGGGTGTAAGATCAAGGCCCACGTGGGCTACAGAGTGAGTTACAGGCCAGCCTGGGCAACTTACTGAGAACTTGTTTCAAAATAATAAAGGGAAAAAATGAGAGATGGGTGGCTCAGTAGTTAAGAGCACTTGGTCTGGAAGCATGAGGACCTAAGTCTAAACCCCAGTCCACCAGATGTGGCTGCACATGCCAGTAATCACAGCATAGGGTTAGAGACAGGAAGATCCCAAGAGTTCACTGGCCTGCCAGCCTAGCCGAAATGACGAGCTGATTTAGTAAAGCAGAAACAACTGAGGATGACACCCAGTCCTGCTCTGACTTCTTATAACCATAGTCTCACATGCATCACATACATACCACACACAAAAATAAATAAGCTCGATGGTGGCACACACTTTCAGTTCCAGCACTCAGGAAGCAGAGGCAGGTGGATCTTTGTGAGTTTGAGGCCAGCCTGGTCTACGAGAGCTAGATCCAGGACAGCCAGGGCTGTTACACAGAGAAACTCTGTCTGGAAAAACAATGAATGAAAGAATGAATGATGAATGAATGAATGGAGAGCTGAAAATGTGCCTTAGTGGTAGGGTACTTGCCTGGCACACATAAGACTCTTTGTTTAGTCACCAGTATTGGGGCGGGGGGAATGTCAATAATGTGCTTTCTCTTTGCTGTAAGCTCAAGAATATGATGAATAGGGTAAGATGTTCCTCATTTCTTTGATTATAATTAGTATATGCTAAATTTTTGTTTTAATTAGAGTAGGATATGTCTATACTTTGAAAGTCAAGTGCACACTTGTCATGAAGTGTTTGCTCTCCCCCTCCCAGTGCCTGTCTGGGCTCCAGGATTACTTGTAGCATTGGTCTCTGGTATTGGGTGGGGCTCCACCTGCCCTTGCTGTGGCTGCGTCTCTGTTCTTCCACATCCTGAGGTTAGGTGTTCTGAGATCTTCCTCTGTGACAGACAGTAATCTGATCTTACTCACATGTGCTCCTCAAGCTTCCTCATGTCCAGAGTTTAACACTCCAACCCTGTGGTTTCTCTTTTGGTTGTCTTATCCCTCTGGAGGGATGGAACTGTTTGAAGGTGTGTATGTAAATGTATAGTCTAAAAAGATTCATTAGAATGACTTGCAAAGTAGTGGCTGGGTAGTCCAGCAGTTGCTCTCCACATGCTACAGAGAATGACAATTAACTGCTGAATGCATGTGACTGGAAGACCTGGAAGATTCCAGAGTTGCTTGTCTTCAGTATATATTGGAAGGCCAAAGACACTGGAGTATGATATCAACAAAAGATGGCAGTTACAGCAACAGTAGAGTTAGACGAACTCACCAGCAAGAAATGAAGGCAGGGGACTGGAAAGATGACTCAGCAGTTAAAAGCACTGACCTCTCTTCCAGAGGACCAAGGTTCAGTTTTAAGCCATTTGTAATTCCAGTCTCAGGAGATCTAACATCTTCTTCTGGCCTCTGAGGGCACCAGGCACACATTGGTGCACAGACAAACATATAGGCAAAATACCCATCTATATAAAGATAAATAAAACTTTTTGAGAGAGAAAGAAATGAAGACGGACAGGCACACAGCACTGTTTTGCCTCAGACATCTTTATCTATATGGCCTGCCCGTTAGAAGATGCTGTCCACTTTGTTAATCCTTCCTGGAGATGCACTTGCAGGCCCCAGAGGCATGTTTCTCATTTGATTCTGTCAAGTTGCTTGCCATCAAGTTGACAAGATTAAGCATCATAAGTCAACCCTTGTCAACTTGCCTCCCACTTTTTATATCATGCTTAATTTCCAAATGAAGATGATAACAAAGTCATAATTCAACCTGCTCTGACATACGTGTACTATGTACAACTAAAAACATATCCGTTTTTCTCCCGGAGTAGATAACAAAAGGCCCTGGAAGAATGCTATCTTCAAAGTATAACTTAAGAATAATACTTAGATCAACAACACTTAAGTTCTGACATTTTCTTAATGTTATATGGTAACAGAATAGGAAAAAAAAGAAAACATAAATATCTGCTTATTAAATAAATCTATGAACATTTTAAGAGTGTCAGACAGAAGCGTGCTTGGCAGTTACATTCCTCATTTTTGTGATTGGTCTCTTAGCCATAGTGGTTTATATTTTTCTGCTACCTATTCATATACTCATCAAGCCCAGGTTCTTTACCTGTGGGTGTGGCCTGAAACGTCCTTCCTGATACAGGAAGGATTAGAATTTTTGTCCTTCCTGCCTCAGCCTCCTGAAGGTTTTAGTTCATTTATCATCCTGCCTGGATTGAGTTGTTACAGTTTCTTGCTTACTCAGAACATGGTCACACCAAGAAAGACCCTACTCTTTCCTCCATTGCAGTCCAGTTTCTTCGTGATGTCTGGATCAATCATTTCTAATAACACTAACTCCTTTCTTAGTCTGTTGACTCAAAGGACATCAGGAGCCTCAGTGGCCAGGGGAAAGTCTTAACTTCCAGTTTAATGAATCGTTGTAGTGCTTCTTGTGTCTCCTAACAGAAGCATTCCTTCCTCTGGAACCAAGACATCTAGGCTAGCAGAACATAAGATTGCAAGAACAGAAAGCAAAAATGTTGCTAGAAAGCCACTAGTGGTATTGGTGAGCGGTACCAGACCCATTTCTACCCCTTGCTTCATGAATCCTGGCTACAGGAAAAACTACCATATTCTGTACACTGAATCAGAGCATATGTAGTCTTCAAAAGGACCCTGTCCCAGTCCTTCAGGCTACTGCCACTTAATTGGTCCTGTAGCTGTGTCTTGAAAAGGTCATTCCACCATTTTATCAAGCCACCTGCTTTAGGATGGCAAGACCAGTGGATTCCAAGAGTGTGCGCTTACTGCCGCACTTTGAATATGAAATGAGTTCCTTAGCACTCAGCATCAAATGTATTTAGGTCAGCCTTAGCAAATGGGAGTCCATGTTGTAACTCCCATACATAATCTCCATCCTTGCTATTATGACCACTTTGTTCATGGGTCCATTGGGTAATGGCAAACTTGGTCAGGGGAAGGAGTTGACGTATATCTACAGAACAGGCCATCCTACTTGCTTGTTGACATTCTTTTCTACTGATACCACCATCTGATGAGCATTTACATAGGACACAAATATCTTCACTTAATTTGAAGAGATCTATATTTCTCTTCCCCAAATGTCTTTCTCACTAATTTTCCAATCATGTTCCTTCCAAGTCCCCAGCTGTTCATCCAAACCATTGGGTATGGCCTAGCAATCACTGTATAATTGCACATCTGTCTAAATAAAGTATATATGGCCAGCAATATGGCTTATTGAGTTAAAGGTGCTTGCTACCAAGCCTGATAACCTGAGTTCAATCCCCAGGACCCATATAGTGGGAGGAATGAACTATCTCCCACAGGTTGTCCTCTGACCTCAATGCACAACAGTAGCATGGATGCATACAGAGAGAAATAATTTAAAAAAATGAAATAGTGAATAAAATAATATTAAAAATATACAACTGTTTTGCCCAGAGTTTGTACCCACTACAAAGATTTTCCTTTACTCTATTCTTCATGGACTCTTGTCCTCCTTGGTCATCCAGTCACAAAGCACACTCATGAGGTCATGCTTGGGGAGAAAAGGCATTGTTGCAGGAATAGGAGCCATCAGCATTTGGGCAACTTCTTTATGTGACTTTATCCCTCCTGGGGCTCAGTCACATAAATACCACTTTCAATTGATGATGGATTGCTGCTCTGCATGTCCAACTTCATGACTTGGTAGGTAATGCCCAGCCTATGATGATGGGCTGTTCAAGTGATGTGGTAACTTGGTAGTACATTGTCAAATATTCAGTTTCCACTAAGACCTAGTAGCAGGCCAAGAGCTGTCTCTCAAAGAAACCCGTGTTTACAGGCGACAACAAAGCCTTGCTCCAAAATCCCAAAGGCCTCCACAGTGATTCACCTCTGGGGCCCTGCCAAAGGCTCCAAACACCATCCTTACGTACCACTGACACCTTAAGTATCATCAGGTTTGCTGGATCATATAGCCCAAGTAGCAGAGCAGCCTGGACTTGTTACAGAGATTTTTGTTGTTGTTTTGGACTCATTCCTGGTACCAAAGTTTGTATTAACATGGCACTCTTGACAAAAGAATACAGTGTGTAAGTTACAAAAGAGGATTCACTATTCTGGCACAGATCAGTCTGGGTAGTCCCATAATAGCTGTCTGCCCAATGAAGAGTCTGAGAAACAAATAGGTGTTTCACCAAGCGGCTGGATGCCTTTGCAGTCCCAACTGAAAGCCTGGAAGAATACTGGGGACTTATTATCTTCCACCTGTGTGGCAAGACTGAAGAAGCTGGAGTCAGATGATGGCAGCAGTAACAGGAGAGTTAAATGCACTCACTAGCAAGAAGCAAATGCAGCAGCAATGATTTTTCCTTTGGACCCCCTCTTCCTGTTTGGTCAAGGAAGGGTCCTCTTCCCTCATTAAATCCTTCCTGGAAATACCCTTAGAGACCCGCCAATCAAGATTTTTTTAAATTTTATTTTATTGGTGTTTTTCCTGTATATATGTCTGTGTAAGGCTGTCTGATCCGCTGGGACTAGACTCACAGACAGTTGGCCATGTAGGTACTGGGAATTGAACTTGGGTCCTCTAGAAGAGCAGTCAGTGCTCTAAACCGCTGAGCCATCTCTCAAGTCTCAGTGACTGCTACTGAAGCTGAGGACAGGGAGTAGGTCCATCAGCCAGTGTGCAACTGTATGTTGGCTGTTGGTAGCTGTTTCCCAATCTGCCACTCTAGTCTTACAGCCCTAGGCTTTCCTGTGGCTTCTCCATCACCTGACTAGATTAGCTCCATATAGTCTCTTTGGGGTTCTTGTTTTGTTTGCTGGGGCACATCCTCTAGTAACTTGCCACAAAAGACTCCATGGGGAGACATATTTCTTATTTTAATTTTTGGATGTCTGAGACTCTTGCTCTTTCTGGATAGATAGTGAGTGGACCTCAAATTGTGGTATAGATGTGTATTTTCCCTCCAATTTTGGGGTGTTCTGTTCTACTACTTCCCATCCCTTGGCCTAGGCTAAGACTCCCTGATCTCTGCTGTGCGACTGGTACATTCACTGAACAGTGTGCTGTGCCAGTGCTATCTCGGGAGTGCCTGGACGGAGTCCTTCCACTTGGCAATAGCATTCTAGAGAACAGAACAGATGGCCAGCAGTGAAGAGACAGCAGGCCCTGCATCTGCGGTTTTGCTTTCCATGGGATCTACAGTCTGAGAATATTCAGTGGAAAATTCCAGAAAAAAGCAATTCAAAAGTTTTAAATTGTGCACTGTTATAAGTTGTATGATAAGATCTTACATATCCTAGTCTTTCCCATCCAGATTTGATTGTTCCTTTGGCCAACTGTGTTTGCTATCCTCCTGCTGGTCACTTAGGAATTGTCATCAACTGTTGTATCATGGAGTTCATGTTCAAATGACCCTTTTAAAGTAGTCTGGCACTGCTATATCCTTGTGCTTATGTCACCTAATGCCTCACCTGTCACATAGATGCTGATTTATTTATTACCCCAAGAAGGATGTGCACAGCACAGTGGGGTGTTTGCAGAATAATCCTGTTCACTTCCATTACATATATTACTGTAGTAGTTCCATTTCATTGTTAATTCTGTCACTCTCTTACTGTGACTGATTTGCAAGATAAATCTTTATGGGTGTTAACATGTGTGTACTAATAAACAGCCATTCAGGCTCAGTGCTGTTTGCAGTGGCAGATGTGGGCCTACAGGTGATTCCAACTAAGGATTTTAGGAAGGGCAATCAGTGGTTGACCAAAGACTTAGAGAAACCTGGGATGAGATGGCGTGGGTCTCAAGAGGCCCCAGAAGAGGAGATGAAGGACTGTTGGGAGTACCTCCCAGACAGACACTTGTCTGAACACTGGGCAGAGGTATTGCCAGGAGGTCCAGGAAATTGACTGGAGGTATGGCATTCCCTCGACCAGAACTGCAGGCTAAAAGAGTTTAGATGAAAGCCCAAGGCGATTCTGGACACAGTTGGTTTAGAACATGTCTGAACCCTCCAGATCAGAGTGCTGAGTGGACAGTTCTCAGACAGATGCAGCCAAGAGTGGAGACAGGAATTCTGCAATCATCAGAGGACTAGAATACAAAGCCTTTGACCTTAGAAAAGCCTGAGGACCACGCGTCAGCCAGCTGGAGGCGGGAAGGAGGTTGAAGGACATTGCATGAATGGTACAAAGTCGGAGTGGCCTGGCACCTGACCTCAGGGTGCGTCACCAGGGACTGCCAGAGGGTGGATCACTGCTGCATCTCTGAAGGACTCAGATGGTGACCTGTGAATTTATTAACATCTCTCCTTTAATGTCCTAGGCATGCCTTAAGAAGGTCTCAGGAAAGCTGTGGCGTTTTCTTCCACACACCTATGCTCAGACTGTCAGAAGACTGTTCTGGAAGATGGTTAGATAGGGCTGGGCTGTAGCTCTGTTGGTAGAGTGGCTGCCTCACACAGAAATCCCTAGCTTTGGTCTCCAGCACTGTATCAGCTGAGTGTGCTGACACACACCTGTAAGTCCCGCGCTGGGGAGGTGAGGACAGGATGGTGCTAGGTTTGAGTCTATCCTCCACAATACAGCAAGTTCAAGAACAGAGTAAAGGATGATTAGGCAGACTCCACCAGCTTGCCTTGGAGTATCGCTCATGTAAGCTTGTGCAGAGCTGGAGACGTGCTCCTGAGTGTGCCTCCATGTTATGAGCTCACCTTTTGTGTTGCTGTCTAGATGGCCTGGGCACCTGCTGGAGTTTCTCAGTTCATCTGGTGTGTGTTTTTCTAGTTCTCATGTAGTACATCTATTAGCATCATGTCACATCATAGTTTCACTCAGTTAAAAACCCAGTTCTGGCCAGGCATGATGATGTGTTCATGTAGTCCTGTCTCAGTAAGCTGAGGCAGGGTGCTCACTTGACTCCAAGACCTAGAGGCCTGCCTGGGAACAGAGCAAGACCCCATGCCAAGATGGGGGGGGAAAAAGCAGTACCCTTGGAAAGCTCAGTATAAAGTGCTGAGGACAGCAGAGGCCTCTGGAGAGGGGTTCTGGGGGTAGCTCCCTGTGCCATGGCTCCACTACTCAGATCGCATGTTGTAGGTGTCGCTTTTTTTTTTCTTTTGAAGTTTTTGTTGTTGGTTTCTGGTTTGGGGGGGATCTTTCATGTGTGTGAGTTTCTCTGCATGTATGTGTGCTGTGCATGTGAGGGCCACAGGGGGTTGAATCTCTGGAGGTATAGATAGTTATGAGCTGACCAGTGTGGGTGCTGGAAACGGAACTTGGACCCTCTACAAGAGCAGTGTATGTTCTTTTTTTTTTTTTTTTGAAAAATCTTTTTTTTTTATTTTTCCATTCAAAAATTTACACTTCCTCCCCTTCTCCCAGTCCTCTCCCGCTCCCCCACCCTTCCTCCCTCCCCCTGCTTCCTTAAGAGGGGGCAGGGTACCCTGCCCTGTGGGAAGCCCAAGGCCCTCCCCCTTCCATCCCGGCCTAGGAAGGTGTGCATCCATATAGACTAGGTTCCCAAAAAGCCAATACATGCAGAAGAGATAGGTCCCAGTGCCATTATCATTGGCTTCTCAGTCAGCCCCCATTGGCAGCCACATTCAGAGATTCCGGTTTGATCATATGCTCATTCAGTCCTGGTCCAGCTGGATTTGGTGAGCTCCCATTAGATC